>CM031599.1:106765267-106802323 GCA_018398815.1 Conus ventricosus
TGGTGCCTAGCATCATTTTACATTCATATGTTTTTTTGTGTGTTTTTAGTGGTGTTTTTACATATGTGTGTACTGTTAGTGTGTGTTTGTGCATATGTGTACATGTGTGTGGTGTAAATTGTGTGTGTGTGTGTGTGTGTGTGTGTGTGTGTGTGTGTGTGGTGCGCGCGCGCGTGCGCGTAGGCTGTTTGTGTGTATGTGTGTGCGTGGTGTGTGTGTGTGTGTGTGTGTGCGTGTGTGTAAATTGTGTGGTGTGTGTGTGTGTGTGTGTGTTGTGTGTGTTTGCCCTCAATTGTGGGTCTGCTTACTGTGTGTGGTGTGTGTGTGTGTGTGTGTGTAAATTTTGTGTGTGTGTGTGTGTGTGTAAATTTTGTGTGTGTGTGCCCAATTGTGGGTCTGCTTACTGTGTGTGTGGTGTGTGTGTGTGTAAATTTTGTGTGTGTGTGTGTGTAAATTTTGTGTGTGTGTGCCCAATTGTGGGTCTGCTTACTGTGTGTGTGTGTGTGTGTGTGTGTGTGTGTGTGTGTGTGTCCAATTGTGGGTCTGCTTACTTATCTTGAAACTTTTGTTCTGTATTTCAGATTCTTCTTAAGTTTCTGCATTTCAACGACAATGCAGCTTGCCAGCTGCAGGTGATCCAGGGTACGACTAGCTCTACAAGATCCGACCCATTCTGGATCATCTGCATGAAAAGTTCCAGGAAGTTTATTTTTCCATTCTACAGTGGGGGGTTTTCTCAAGTGTGCGTGTGTTTATGATTTTGTCAATGCTGTGACCAGACCAAGTGCCATCAGTGAAAGAAGACCAAGTGGAGTACAGAATGAATCTCAATGTGCGTTTCTTTGAACCACGATTTGGACAGACATTAAAAAAAAGAGCACCGTCCCCTAAAATTATGAAGCGGGGAATGCACACAACCTGAGGATTATGTCCAAGACTTCGTTATAGCGAGTGATGGATTCCTACATACGAATTGATGGATTCCTACATAGAACAGAGTGGCAGTAATGTAAGTACTTGTTCTGACACTCTAACACAGTTCCTACAGTGTTTTGTGTGATAACAAATGCGTGTGTGTATGTGTGCTTCTTTTTTCTTTTCAACATACAATTGTTTATTTTTTTCTTCAGACTTCTTTTCCATGGTTGTCATTTTGACCATTTACCTATAAGTATTATAACAATTTGGACCACACTGTATACTTACAGTGATGCTCAGTAAACACTAAAGTTTTTGTCAGTGTTTTACAGGTTTATGTGTTGTAACGTGTGTATGTGTGCAGAAACTGTTCCTTTTTTTGTAAAACCACCATGGTACATCCTGTCCACCCCCTAATGGCCAACAAAAACTGGATTAAATTATATAGCATCATAGCTTGGGGTAAAAGGAAAGAGAAGCCACAAAATGGATTATATTATATAGCATTATAGCTTGGGGTAAAAGGAAAGAGAAGCCATACAATCTGAGTCATATGTCAACAAATAGATAAGCAGTGATTGAGGTATTGAGGTACCCCCAGTAACATACAGATTGCTACACAGAGGGACATTTATTGACAACAATACGAATCCCAGGTGTTTGTAATGTTGTTGAGAGCAAACACCAAAAGGTATTGCTGCTGCGTTTAGTGTGCTTTTATGAGCTGAATTCTTCTAAAACTCTCAAATTGAAAACAAAACAAAAACTGTTTTATCATATGTTACTAGTGTGAACCATTATCATCACCCAAAAATAAATTAGAATGATGTGAAATTGTAAACAAGGGTATAAGGAAGTAATTCACCTAAACATCTCACAAATAACTCAATAAATGGACGAGTAATGTACATGTATGTTAGTGAACATACCGTGAAAAGCATGATTATGCCCCTTTTTACCTAAAAGATAGTACCCCAATTATGAGCAGATTTACATCAAGAAACAACATTCCTTGGGATTTATATGACTGTCATGTGTTAGTGCTGATGTTTAATAATTAGTCACATCACTTTGTCAGTGTTTTCACTGATTTTATATGATGTAATTTGTATTTGTATACTTGAAAACTGTTCTTTTTGTAAAACCACAGTTCATTATATCCCTGTCCATCCCCAAATGGCCAACAAAATTAGATTATTGTTATATAGCATCATAGCTTGGGGTATGGGAAAGAGAACCATAAATTCTAAGTCATATATCAACAAATGAATAAGCAGTAATTGAGGTACTCAACCTACCCCAAATAGTAAAATTATGCCCCTTTCGAGTAGAATTGGGGTACCCCCAGTAACATACAGATTGTTACACAGAGGGACATTTACTGACAACATATGAATCTCAGGTGCTTGTAATGTTGTTGAGCAAACACCAGAAGGTATTGCTGCTGTATTAAGTGAGCTTTTATGTGCAGAATTCTTCTAAAACTATCAAACTGAAAACAAAACAAAAACATGTTACTAGTGTGAACCATCATTATTACCAAAAAATAAAATTAGAATGATGTGGAATTGTAGGCAAGGGTATGAAGAAGTAATTCACAAAAGAGTAGTTCTTCAGTACTGTTGACAATTAGGGGGTCGGTCATAAAAGTGATTTCCATTAAAAGCTGTGAAATGGTTGTTTCATAAAATTTAGTGCACTGCTGAGGAAAATGGCTATACTATCAAATGTATAAAATTTGGTTTGCCAATTTTCTTTTTCTATACAATTAAAAGGGAAAAAAATTGCTAGAGAGCCAAAAAATGGCGACTGAAAATGGTAACGCTGACACCTACCTACTTTGAATTCGTGTGGAGCCTTCCAGACGTGCTGAGGGCAGTTTGTATTTCACAGAAACTGTGTTCGAGTATCGTAAAATCAATGCATGAAACTTAAAGTAAAGTGTTTTAACAAAAAGTGCCCATTTGAGAACGCCAAACTTAGCGTTATGTGTGACACGCGTGATGTCCCAAGTCCACAAAAAAAAAAAAAAAAAAAAAAAAAAAAATCGCTCAACAAAAGTTCGTCACTCGCGATTGCCACAATGTTTTTTCCAGCACTATTTGCAACTAACAGTTTACAAAGGCACATACATAAGAAATTACATCAAAATACTTATTTCATTTGAAAGAAAAAGAAAAATCTTTTCACGCTGTCCTATATGGATCACACATAACACCGAAACTTCGTATTTGAATTTTGAACGAACGAAAGCGCTTCGAGTTTCCGTGGCCGGTGGGGGAGTAAAGTGTGTAAACATAAACCAATATCAGTGACGTAGTACGCAGAGAACTGTACAGGAAGTGAGAAATTGCACCTTAAAGGCGTGATGTCCCTTTCCGATGTCCCGTGTATCACACGAGATACATGTGAGGCAAAGAAATCTTCAAAGTACTTCTTTCTGAATGGTCATCTGTGCCTGAGGTAAGTTCTTTTATATTCTTCACTGTTTAGTATATCATTTTGTTACAGTATAAAGTAGTAATACTCATCATTCATGCTGGCAAACCATTCTGAATGTTTGAAGCGTGGTTTCGGGCTGATGTCCCTGTGGCGCAAACGAAACAAATCTTGCAATTTTTAATGATTACTCGTGATCGTTAGCAATATTTCAACAGTGAATGTGTACTTCAGATACCTGATTGTATTTGAATTATTCTAGTAATATAATCTAATGTTTGAAACACAGTCTGGATTTTTAATAAAAGACAATTGATTTTATAGCTGCGTGTGATTCATGGGACAGTAAGTCCTACGAATCACATGTCCTGTATTTGCAATTGATAGCATTATTCATCAGACAGAAGCAATACTAATGTGTGGTACTAGTTTTAAATGCACTTCTCATAATCTTGATATAATTTGATATGTCTGTCTTTCTTTGAGTTGGTAATGTGTAAGTTTCAGGCCAAAGCATCAGGTGTGAAACATGGACGACTTGATCAGTTAATACTGTTTACCCGTTTTGGTAAGAGGTGTTTCTAGAGAAGCTTTGTGTCCTTTCTATTAAAGCTCAATAAGATCTACATAGTAATAACTGTTTAAATCACTATTATTAGAGTTTTAACTTTTTATTTTCTATTTGTTGACATTTGTTCATTTGTAATGGTTGCAGGTCTTGGAATCAGATGAACTTGAAATCCAAGTCAAGTTCCTCAAAGCCGCGAACCACCATAATGTGTTCCCTGCAAACGATGGAATATACTGGGTGCCTCGTGAGGACGTCACATTTGTGGAGGCGCCAACAGTGACACATGCAACCTTCTTTTTTTTTTAAAGACACTTCAAACAAGACTGACAATCCTCATTCATTTTTTTGTGCATGTTTTTTCATATTGTGTCCTTTGTTTTTTTTCTTTTTATATCAGTTTCTCTGTCATGTGTGTGTGTGTGTGTGTGTGTGTGTGATACACAGTTTCTCATTTTATTCTTTGATGAAAACATTTGTCTTATCACATGCTCATCTGTGCCTCATCTCTAAAGCCATCAGAATTGTTAAAATTTTTTAAAACATATCATTGTTTCTTTTATCTTGCTTTATTAAATAGCCAACACAAACAGTTTTTTGTGTTATGAGTGTTCTGTTTCTGTTTTTGTTGAGTCTTTTCGCCTGTCTTCTGCCAATGCTGTCCCACAAAACACTGTAACACTTTTTTTTAAATAATGGTATTTCACTAAAAAGAGTGATCCGTCAGGATTTCAACTACTGGTATCTTATAAATATTATTACAGCATATATCTGTAATTTAATTAAGTTAATGGTTGGTTGTGGGCTAGTGATATAAAAAAAAATCTCTGAGGACTGTTACGTATGCTGCGGTGTCCCAGGTTTTATGTTCCTAAAAATAGTTTGTCTTTATTCCAAATTATCATTTTTTAGATGTGCATGTTTTCTTCAACATGTTAAGATGTAACAAAAACTGATTTGAATTAAACTATAATATTTATTATATAGTTATATAGTGATGTCCCAGCGATGCACACATCACACAGCTGACAGCACCCCCCCATTCAAATCTTTTTTTTCAGAAACACCATTGTTGATACTGATATTTTCCTTTCAAAATGTGAAAATACATATATCAAGCTACCAAACACAGGCATCAGAATACTCCAAGCCTGATGTATAATTTTTTTGTCATTTTCCCACATTTGGTCACGAGTACTGGAGAAACATCTAACAAAAAACTCAATAAATGGATAAGTAATGTACATGTTAGTGAACATACTGTGAAAAGCATGATTATGCCCCTTTTTACCTAAAAAATAGTACCCCCAAATACGAGCAGATTATCATCAAGAACAACATTCCCTGGGATTTACATGACTGTCATGTGTTAGTGCTGATGTTGAATAAATAGTAAGACCACTTTTTCAGTGTTTTGACTCATTTCATTTGGCACAATGTGTTTGTGTATTCTCGAAAACTGTTATTTTTGGTAAAAAATTTATAATTATGTCAATTTCTGCTACACTAATTGTCAACATTATCAAGTCACTTTGACAGAACATTATAGATCAATGCATAACAACAAAACATGCCAAAAATCTCAAAGATCTGTCGAAAAATAAGTGAGCAGTAACCATTTCACTGAACCTACCCCAAAAAGCAAAATTTTACCTTGGCACACAGTTATTCAAATGTGCTATTATACTGTGGCAGTGAAGGGGTTAATTTCTATTCATTTACTTCTTAGATTTACTTATTCATTACACATTAGTAAACTTTTTTTTCTCACTCATTTCTCTTTCCTGTTACTTCATTTGCTCATTTCTATTTATTGTTTACCTAAATGTCATACCCACGAAGACACTGAAGGTCTGACTTGTCAGTAGAAACGCTAAATGTCAGTCAGTCAGAAAAAAAGTGTGTGTGTGTGTATGTGTGTTTGTGTGTTGTGGGGTGTGTGTGTGTGTGGTGTGGTGTTCTTGAGTGTTTGATTCACCTTGGAGGCAGTAGTTGTATGTTATTCAACGAATGGTACTATAGGCATCTGTTCTGTTTTTTACTTACCAGTTTTTATTTACCAACAATTTGGCATAAAGTTTTGCTGCAGACAGATCCGGACATAAAAGTGTATGAAGAATGGGATTTCTGGCATTTTCGTCTGCTCTTTGCCTGATACATTCCGTCGTCTGGCCATTTCAATGCTTGATACAATGATACCAAGAATTATCGTACCCTTTTGCATCTGCCACTCAATAATATATATATTAAAAAAGTAAAGTGTATGTCATAAATCAAAACTGCAGCATAAAATTATTGTTTGTTGTTTGTTATTTTTGATTCGTTAAAATCTGTTGGTATCATGTCTGGGGCATTCACCTTAACCTTCCGGCCGTACGCCGTGGGTCCCCATGGACCCACAGGGGTAATTTTAATTGTAAAAAAAAAGTTTTAAAGCTGTCTTCACTAATTTTATACTTTGTCAATATAGCATAGCCCCACTTATGTACCAAAATTTCTTTGTTTTGTCAAAAAACAAAAGAGTAAAAAAACAACAAACGTCCCAGTACGTCGTGGGTCCGACGGACCATACTTTCAAAGAACAAACCTTGGCGCTGAACGTCGTGGGTCCGAGCGGACCCATGCTTTGGAAACGGAAAAAACCCTTTGAGCGCCGTACGTCGTGGGTCCGAGCGGACCCATGTTTGAAACAGAACAAACCTTGAGCGCCGTACGCCGTGGGTCCGAGCGGACCCATGCCTTCTAAAGCAACAGAATCTAAACCTCCCGTTCGCAATCCATTTTCCGCAAAGCGCTAGCCTCAACAAATGGCTGACATCACTGACATAAACACCGACTGTTTGCGCATGCGGCCAAATTTCTACAGTGGGCGAGAATCGACTCTCCACGTGTCTGACGGGACTGCAAGTTCAAACGTCAAATACATCAGATCTGCTTTCTAAATAATAATAATGAATATTTATATAACAGACGCCCAAAGACTGCTCTATGTGCTTTACAAAATGACATACATGTATCCCATACAACTAACGATTTTGAAAGCAGAGGTGCAGTGCCCAAATTTTCATCAAGTACTGTGTTTGGATTGTAGGCCTACACATACTTGTAACGGTACTGTATGAATACCGATGTCTTTTTTTTTTTTTTTACCACACAAGCAGACCTGGTAACATAAACACCCTCCTGGGCTCCACTTCTGTGGGCCAGTGTGTGTTGTGTGTGTGTGTGGCTTTGCGTGCGTGCGCGCCCCGCGTGATTGTGAGTGTTTTGGGTGTGCGTGCGGACGCAAACTTGCCCTAATTTCACAATTATATTACTGCTACATACACTGAAATAATTTTATCAGCATTACCCCACCTAAAAATCGAATTCCTTTCAGTTCAATTAAAACCCAATGGCTGAAAGAATGAACCATCTTCGAGGCTCTGAACATCGCAAATGGCGAAGATATTGGAGAAGGTACGAAAGTTATCATTTGACGACTGTGTTGATCATTTTCTTTGTCTACGCTACATTGACATCCCTCAAAATTTTCATATTGTAATAGTTTGGACGAAAGTGTCCCACGGACACACTTCTAACGAAATGGAACATCCCAGATTTTAATGGGTTCCTATGTTTATTTTTTCAATCTCTCTCCCTTCTCACTCTTGCTTAGAACAAACTGCTCCCTACCAATGTTTTTCGCAAGACACAACGACCAAATGTCTCCCTTCCACGTACCACTGCTATTAGCAATCGCCTTTTACATAAAAACAAAAAGCGACTAGCATCTTTCTAACATTACCTGTGGTTTCGCAAGAATGACGTTTTTCCATGGATGTGTGTGTGTGTGTGTGTTTTGTGTGTGTGTGTGTGTGTGTTTGTGTGTGTGGTAATGCGTTTTGTGTGGTGGTGTGTGTGTGTGTGTTGTGTGTGTGTTGTGTGTTGTGTGTGTGTCTGTGTAAGAGAGAGAGAGAGAAAGAGAATGTGAAAATGTGCGAGTGATTTCCTCAGCCTACTGAACAAATTTAAGCTCTTTACTAAAGCAAAACCATTGTTACGAAATGTACTTGTGTGTGTGTATGTGTATTCCCCCGTTACAGAGTGAGTGGCCTTTACATTCTGTGTGCGAGACATATTGTTAGAGTGTTCCGTTAAATTCTTCACTGGAGGCTCTCGTTATTGAAAATTAGGCTGAAACTTTTTTTAGTATGCTAAAGAAGCATCAAGTCAGATACATGTAGGCCTACAGTCACTCTAAACATGCGTTCCCTCTCTTCCGTGCCCATATTTCCTAAAGTCCACCACAAGCACATTTTCCTCTCATACATACATATATATCCGTACATACTTGCACTCAGATCGCACTATCAATCATACACAACTGACGAACATACCGCATGCACGCACGCACATACAGTCGCAACACCATACAAACTTGAAACCACACACACACACACAAAACACATACACAGGGCGCGCGCACACACACACACACACACACCACCAGCGCATTTTCATTTTGTGTGTCACAGCTGGTTTGATTACCACAACGTGTGAGTGGACTGATGTTCAAAAGCAGATGTGTGCCTGAGTGAATTGTGCTGGCATGCGTGTACACATGGTCACCTCGATCAATGGTTTTTCACATTACCAAGTATTTTGAAACAAAAAATTTTAAGTTCAGTCTCTTGCACGAAAATTTCTGGTTGCTGTTTTATAAAAAGAATACTATTCCAATCTGCCCTAAAACATATGACTTTCTTAAATTCCGTACACAAACGCAACCTACGGGAAGGCTTTGTTCCTTCATGAAAAAGCATGGGTCCATGCAGACTCACGCGTACGGCAAGGCTTTGTTCCTCATAAAAAGCATGGGTCCATGCGGACCCATGACGTACGGCAAGGCCTTGTTCCTTCATAAAAAAGCATGGGTTCCATGCGACCCACGACGTACGGCAAGGCTTTGGGTTTCCCTTTATAAAAAGCATGGGTCCAAAGCGGGCCCACGACGTACGGCAAGGCTTTGTTCCTTCTAAAAAACATCGGTCCATGCAGACCCACGATGTACGGCAAGGCCTCTTTCCTTCACTAAAGCATGGGTCCATGCGGCCCACAATGTACGGCGCGCAAATTTTAGGCGACGTACGGAAAGGTTAAAACACAGCAAAGGGTTTAGTTTTTTAACCACACACACACACACACACCACACACACACACACACATACAAGTTCTTTGCACACATATATATGTACAAAACACACACCATCACGCGCACACAAAACTCTTTTATACACACACGCACACACACACACACAAAACATGCATCCCCTCATCTCCACTTCAACCCATACACATGCATGCAAGCACATTAATTCATTGATGCTGCTTACCTCTTATCATGTCTAGGACCGACAGCTGAATATCCACAATCTCATCTGGTTTTAATTGTTCCCTGCACCCACTTTGCTGTCACCAGCTGCCTCTATCACAACTTTGATGTGTTTGCAACTGGCCACTGCTGGGCCCTGGCAACCATGACAGGGCCTGGGAGTCCATTGAAAACCATGGCAGGACTGGGAGTCCATTTAAAACCATGGCAGGGCAGAGGGTCCATTGAAAACCATGGCAAGGGCAGGGGTCCATTGAAAAACCCTGACAGGGCTGGGAGTCCATTGAAAACCATGGCAGGGGCTGGGGGTCCATTGAAAACCATGGCAGGGTTGGGAGTCCTTGACACCAAAGGCAGGGGCTGGGGGTCCATTGACAACCATGGCAGGGAGTCCATTGAAAACCATGGCTGGGGCTGGGAGTCCATTGACAACCATGGCAGGGAGTCCATTGAAAACCATGGCAGGGGCTGGGGGTCCATTGAAAACCATTGCAGGGGGTGGGGGTCCATTGAAAACCATGCAGGGCTGGGGGTCCACTGAAACCATGGCAGGGCTGGAAGTCCATTGAAAACCATGGCAGGGGCTGGGAGTCCATTGAAAAACCATGCCAGGGAGTCCATTGAAAACCATGGCAGGGCTGGGGGTCCACTGAAAACCATGGCAGGGGTGAGTCCATTGACAACCAGACAGGGGGTGGGGGTCCATTGACAACCATGACAGGGGGTGGGAGTCCACGAAAACCATGGCAGGGGCTGCGAGTCCATTGAAAACCATGGCAGGGGCTGGGAGTCCATTGAAAACCATGGCAGGGGCTGGGGGTCCATTGAAAACCATGGCAGGGGCTGGGAGTCCACTGAAAACCATGGCAGGGCTAGGAGTCCATTTAAAACCATGGCAGGGGCTGGGGTCCATTGAAAACCATGGCAGGGGCTGGGAGTCCATTGAAAACCATGGCAGAGGCTGGGAGTCCATTGAAAACCTTTGGCTGGGCTGGGGGGCTGGGAGTCCACTCAAAACCCTGGCAGGGGCTGGGAGTCCACTGACAACCAGGCAGGGGCTGGGAGTCCACTGAAAACCATGGCAGGGCTGGGAGTCCACTGAAAACCATGGCAGGGCTGGGAGTCCATTGAAAAACCCTGGCAAGGGCTGGTTTGTCCATTGACAACCATGACAGGGGGCTGGGAGTCCATTGAAAACCATGGTAGGGGCTGGGGGGCTGGAGTCCATTGAAAACCATGGCAGGAGCTGGGGGTCCATTGAAAACCATGGCAGGGGCAGGGGGGGTGGGGTCCATTGAAAACAATTGCAGGGGCTGGGAGTCCATTTACAACCATGGCAGGGGCTGGGAGTCCATTGACAACCATGACAGGGGCTGGGAGTCCATTGACACCATGGCAGGGGCTGGGATCCCCCTGAAAACCATGGCAGGGGGAGGGGGTCCATTGAAAACCATGGCAGGGGCTGGGGGTCCATTGAAAACCATGGCAGGAGTCCACTGAAAGCCACGTCTTCATCACAGTCATGGCTCCTTCCATTTGAATAATACTTAAGCCACGTCTTCACCACAGTCAGCGGGTCCTTCCATTTGAATATAGCACTCTCAACCTCACCACTTTCTTCTTTCTTTGAAAAAACTCTTTATTGTTCATTATCAAAACCACAAGCACTCACTGTCCTTGGCATCCGAAACGCTTTCTTTCACTTCAACCGATTCGAGTTTTGAATCTAGAAATGAACCTTCTTCGTCGGAATCACCGTTGTCAAGGTCCGCCACTATCCACCCGTGTGATAATAGTAAAGTATTCTTCAATGAATTCTTTGCTGTGTTCCTGTCAGCTCCACACCCAAATAAATTGCTCACTGGCACAATTAAGTATGAAAACAACATGCCGTCTTCGTTCACTATTCTTGATCAGCATTCGTGTTTTATAGTAAAATTGGCTTTAAATAGATTTTAGCTGTCATCAGAACAGTCTTTCAACTACAGATGATTAATGTCACCAAGGGCCTCTCCTGGTGGGGTCACATAGCTCAATGTTCACCGCAAAGTTCACAATTTTGGCCATCTCATGCGTTTCTGACTGCTTTTTCTGTTCCAATAGCTTGTCCAGTTTAAAAGTTGAGACCACGAGCTTTCCTTTTTCTATTATAAGCAGGGGCCCTGTCAGGCTTAGATGTTAAAAAAATGGTATGAAAATAGGCCCTTTGCACAAAAAAAATCTCCCCTCAGAAACAGAATTAGTCACTCTCTCTTATCCCCACACCCCCACCCTTCCTCGTGGGTGTGTGTGTGGTGTGTGTTTTGTGTGTTTTTGTGTGTGTGTGTGTGCATGCATGCACATATATATATATCCCTTATCTTTTCCTTTTCAAAATGTTCCCTACTTTTGACTAAAAAAAAAGTTTCAAGATACTTATTTCAATATTCACCCTTTTTCTTGCTTTTTCTGGCCCACTTTCAACAAGAGTTCTTTCATAGAAACCAAAATCATCAACTTCCGACAAACAAATCAACCTACCTCTAGCTCTGCCCCGATCAACCATGAGCCCAGCTCTGCCACCCCTAGGTCCCTGCCTGTGCACCCCTGCCTGGCCGCATCACCCCCTGACTGTTCACGCCTTGCGCCATCAGTCTCTGACAACCAAAAGCAACAAATAAACAGATCAACAGTGGAGCTCATCCCAGGTGCTGGTAGGATTTTATTCACCATTATCACGCGCACACTCTAAAATCACCCCCCCCACCAGGACTTCTTTAAAATGGGTTATACTCCAAAAAATATCACAAAATCAAAAACTTTTCACAAACTTTTTAAGGCCTGACTGGACTACACTTCCAAACTCAATAATTTTTTAACATACTGGTACGTCACTCTAAAAACAAACAGTAACTTTCCTTGCAAGTCACTCTAAAAACAAACAGTAAATCTACCCTAAAAGTTCGAGTATGGGGCTACAGATCTGCTTCGATCAATAAAACTGAAATCCATCATCATGATGTTACTCTTGGCAGGGTCCAATTAATAGGTAACTAAATACTTTCAGTAGTCGAAGTTCAATCAATGATGAACAGCAGATTCACTTGCAACTTCTGCATTTCTTTTTCTTTACGGGGGAAATCAAATTTAACGCACCCAAGCGGTTCTAGACTTTTAAAGGTGTAATAAGGACGCAGTTTCACCAAACTTTTCCAAACCTTTAATTAATCCCAGCTTGCCTTGGCTTAAGGCTGTGTCAGGCTAATTGACATAGGCTAGAACACCAAAGGGCTACATCAAAATGTTGTTATGCTCTGCCATAGTTATGCGGGGATTGTCTTCAGTTGTGACAAGCTCCTAGCATAACATTATCAGTCTCTAAAATCCCCCGAAGTCGGAGTGTGGCTGCCCATGTGGCGGGGTAATCAAAAACGGTCACACACGTTGTTCTCATCCCCAGCTGATGCATTTGTACCATAGTGTTCAAGTACTTCGGCTGTTTGGATGATCCCTGGAGTCTTTTAGCCAGGGTACGACAACAACAACAACAACATTAATCCCAGCATGATCCCTGTTCAATGCACATATATTATACTTCTGTTTCAACGACCGAAAAAATCACATAAAATTCACTTCAGAAGTCTGCAAAAAAACTCATGACCAATACATGACATATACTGAAATCCAAACACCATCAGCTAACCAATCAATCAAAGATTTTTAATTTTACACTGCATCTGCAGTATTCTGAATATTCAGTTCCGGCTTCCATGTTTATCTACCAACATCAAAATTAGCAAGAGATAAAAAACGTCAGAAATTTCTTGTCTTTTCCTGTATCTTCTTTGAAATCTAAACCAATGCCAACCTGCCATCAACCTGAATCGAAATCTTAAAAAAAATGATAAATATCTCTAAAGGTAGACTCAAACGTATCACTCTTTGTAGAAGAAAAATCTAAAAGAGCTGCCTTACAGTACGCTACATCATCGCGCTGTGGCAACATGCACTTCAATAATAGGGCAGGCATAAAACTTTCATAATTCAAGAGAGAGGAAACTCTATTGTAACCAATTCTCTAAAAACTTCAAGATACTGGTTTTGTACACATACAAACTAAAAATAAGCATGACTACAAATATTCCCAAGCTATTGCTGAAACAGAAAATTCTTCTTTTTTGTATGGCAAGTAGGTATTTTTGATTTCATTCCTTCATAAGCACTAGGATTACCTAGTCCTCGTTCTTCGTCAGCATGCAACTGTAGACATGTATATATCTCAAGCAGTCTAGCTAGAGCATGGGTGAAACCTGGGAAAATTGAAAATCCTGAAAGGTGGGGGTCCAGGGGGCCGGGAGGCCCCCTGGCGGGGTAAGGGGCAGAGCCCCTTGTCGGGGGCCAGGGGGCGAACCCCCCTGAGCTGAAGCATTTTACATTTTCGTTATTAAAATCAGACCATTTTGGGGTACTTTCAGCATGTTGTTATTAGATAGTAACCCTGTGGTAGTGTGTCCATATTTCAGATACAGTAGCCGTCATCCTATGACTCCGAGGAAGGTGACTACAATCATCTTTTATGACGGCCACTGTCTCGACTTGATCTCATTCTAGCTCTGCATCACCTGCGATCTCACTCTAGCTCTGCATCACCAACATGCCACTTTACAATGTCCAGTTGAAGGGTGTGACTGGGAATCTCAAGACTTGGAGAGGCCTTTGCGGCGGCACTTAACACGGCTCTGCAGATGCACAACGCCACAGTGCACACCGCCCCAGACCCAACCCGACCAAATCCACAACCTAAGCTGAAGCTAGAACCGCCCTCAATAGCCGCCGGCTGTGATCCTGATCAGTGGTCTGCTTTCACCCGACAATGGAGTATGTACAAAGTTGGCATGGCTATCAGTGATGCCATGATTGCCACAGCGCTGTTCAAACTGCTGTGACTCGGATTTGCGCACTGACCTCATGCGTGATATTCGTGGCAACGTCGCAGATATGGCAGAAGCTGACCTCTTGGCCGCAATCAAACGGCTTGCTGTGAAGGATGAGAGCACTCTAGTCCATCGCATACGTCTCAGTAAAATGACCAGTCGCCAGGCACAGGAATCCGGACATTCCTTGCCCGACTCAGAGGTCAAGCATCCCTGTGCCAGTACACCGCACCATGCCGAGAACGGGACTGCGACCATGTCTTTGACTATAGCGATGAGATCATCAAAGACCACCTCATTCGCGGCATTGCTGATCCTGAAATCTTGTCTGACCTCCTTGGGGACCCCAAAACTGATAGGACTTTGGATGAGATTGTCAGCTATGTGGCGCAGAAAGAGGAAGGCAAAGCAACGAGAAGCGCAGTTGGAGGTGCCATAGCAGCAATTGGTGACAAAGAACAGGCTGCCACCTCATCAAGACCACCACTCCACCGACCATGTTGGGCATGTGGCGGTCCCGGACACGGGCCAAAAAATGATCGCCACACGAGATCAAAACTCTGTTAGGCCTGGACATTCACATGCAGCAAATGTGCTGTAAAGGGTCACTTCACTAAATCCTGCAGCAAATGCTCCAGCTGTGGCACCTGGGGTCATAGAGACAGAACCTCCAGAGTGTGCCCTCGTGGTGGGGGGCAGAAAAGCCGACTTCAAATCACCACCTAAAGGACTCGAGGCCCATCACAAGGGCCGGACTTCAATGACAACGCCTTCATGTTTGACCAGCTATGCATGGCCTCCAGCCACTGCGGCTCTTCAACAACGACATTGAACACATCGAGATCACGAAACCCCATCTGTCTAGATCATCAGTCTTCAATGGCCAGTGGATAGCCCGTCCACCCAAACCCCACCCCATGCTGCCGGTGCAAATGTCCGTGCTGCCAGAAGAACATGCTGCATTCGGGAGCCCCTTACAAACCCCTCATAGACTCAAGTCTGCCAACATATCCATGGTTGCAGATACGGGTTGCCAGAGTACTGTCATCCCCTTGTCAGTTGCCCGCATACTAGGCATTGAGGACAGTGACCTGATCCTGTGACACTCAAGAGAAGGGTGCTAATGATCAGGATCTAGGAGTCCTGGGTGCTATTGTTGTCTCCATCACAGCTTGCGATGTGATGGGCTCTGCTGTCGTCTCAAAACAATTATGCTATGTCTCCAAACAGATCTCCAAGGCATTCCTCTGTAGGGAAGCATTGTCTGCGCTTGGCGTTATACTCCCTACATTCCCAGTTCCAGAGCCAAGCCCACGCTGCATGGCAACCTCATCAGAGACAGTTGAGACCACATGCTCCTGCCCGAAGCGCAGTAGTACACCACCACCCAAGCCCACACAGCTCCCCCCCGGCCTGTCCGCCACGAAAGACGATGTAGAGGCCCTTAAACAGGGGCTCCTGGATTATTATGCGCAACGACCTTTAACACTTGTGAACATCAGCCCCTTCCCCTCATGTCAGGTGAACCCTTGGAGCTCCACGTCAACCCCCGATGCCAAGCCTGTCGCCATCCACAAACCTGCTCTTGTCCCCATCCATTGGCAAGACCAGGTGAAGGCAGACCTGGAACGAGATGTGCGCTTAGGCGTCTTGAACGTGTTGACCCCAATACCCCTGTTACTTGGTGCTCACGGATGGTTGTGACTGCCAAAGCGGATGGCTCTCCACGGCGCACAGTGGACCTCCAACCCCAAAACCGTCAGTCTGTTCGGCAAACTCATCATGTTCCTACCCCATTTAATCTCGCCGACCGCGTCCCACAAGGCACCATAAAGACTGTCACAGATGCATGGAATGGGTACCACTCAATCCCCATTCGGGCAGAGGACCGCCATATCACCACCTTCATCACTCCATGGGGTCGTTTCCGTTACAAAGTTGCACCCCAAGGCTTCCTTGCCAGCGGCGATGGCTACACGCAGCGTTTTGATGCCATCATAGCCGACTTCCCTGACAAGGTCAAATGTGTGGATGATACCTGCATGTGGTCACCGGACATTGAGTCTGCTTTCATCCAAGCTTGCAGCTGGCTAGACCTGTGTGCTCGCAATGGGATCACACTCAATCCCAAGAAATTTCAGTTCGCCCAAGACACTGTGCAATTTGCAGGGCTCACTATCACCTCCACAAACATCTGCCCAAGCCCCAAGTTCCTTGACGCCATTCGCAACTACCCCACCCCCTCAGACATTTCAGGCGCCAGAGGGTGGTTTGGCTTGGTGAACCAGGGAGCTTATGCCTTCTCCATGGCGAAACAGATGAAACCCTTTCGCCACTTGCTGAGGCCTTCAACCCATTTCGATGGACAGAGGAACTGGATCGGCTCTTCCAGCAGTCCAAGGAGGTCATCATCAACGAGATGAAGGAAGGAGTGAGACTCTTTGACCCCTCACGCCCCACCTGCCTCGCCACAGACTGGTCCAATGATGGCATTGGCTTCTTCCTACTCCAAAACACTGCTCTTGTGCGCCTACCACCCCGAAATGCTGTCGTGATGGATGGAAGCTGTGTCTGGTCGGCAGCAGATTTACCACACCTGCTGAGAGCCGCTATGCTCCCATTGAAGGCGAGGCGCTAGCAGTCGCATATGCCCTCCACCAGACACGTTTCTACATCTTAGGGTGCACTGACCTCTTTGTTGCCACGGACCACAAACCACTTCTGCAAATCTTGAATGATCGATCTCTTGCAGACATCCACAACAGACGTCTCTTAAACCTTAAGGAGAAAACCCTACCATACCGATTTGAAGTGGTTTTACGTGTCAGGCAAGAAGAACCTGGGCCCCGATGCCGCTTCCAGACACCCAGCTGATCAGCCTGAGGCACCCGGCTTGGGCGGTGACCCTTTGGAGCTGAACTCGGTTTCCTTTCACCAGGAAGCCCTGAAACACCTCAGAGACGGCGACAGCTTGGATGAAGCAAATGACCCCTCGACAATCACAGCTGCAGCTGTCGCCCTGTGTGCGCTGGACAGTCGCCAAGTTGTTACATGGGACATGGTGCAGGAGGCCACAGCTTCCGACCCCACCTTCCGGCAGCTCGTCCAGCTCATTGAAGAGGGCTTTCCATCCAACTGCAGACAGGTCCCAGCTACTCTGCGCCCCTTCCACAGGTTCAGTAGCAGCCTCTGTGTTGTTGACGGCGTTGTCCTGATGGGCCAGAGGGTCATCATTCCACCCTCTCTCCGCCCTACCATCCTGCAGTCCCTCCATGCGGCACACCAGGGCGTCAACATCATGTGTACCCGAGCACAGGACTCTGTTTATTGGCCGAACATCACTGTTGATTTTCACCCGTGTCCGAGAGGAGTGCACCCACTGTCACCGCATGGCAAAATCCAACCCCATGCAGCCACCCTCAGACAACAGGCTACCAGATTACCCATTCCAGATGGTTTGCAGTGACTACTTCACATACAACAACACAGACTACGTTGTCATTGTGGACAGGTACTCCATTGGCCAATGGTCTACAGGTCCGAATCGGGAGCTGATGGCCTCATCCGACGCCTTCGAGAAACATTTGCCACTTTTGGCATCCCAGAGGAACTCACCAGCGACGGAGGACCCCAGTTCACTTCAGGCAAAACACAGGAGTTCCTGAAGTCCTGGGGAGTCCATCACAGGATCACTTCTGTTGGCTTTCCTCATGCTAACTGCCGGGCTGAGTTGGCTGTGAAAACTGTAAAACGCATGCTTGTGGACAACATCGGCCCAACTGGTTCTTTGGATGTGGACAAATACCAAAGGGCCATTCTTATTTACAGAAACACTATCGATCCCGAGACCAGGACATCCCCGCAATGGTTCTTTTTGGCAGACCCATGCGTGATGCAATCCCCATCCCGCTGGGCAGATACACACCCCATGAAGCCTGGAGGGACCTCATGACCCAGAGGGAAGCTGCCCTGGCGAAGAGACACTCTCGGGAGCATGAACGCTGGAGTGAACACACACATCGCCTCCCTCCTCTCATGGTAGGCGATCACGTATACCTGCAAAACCTGCGTGGCAACTACCCTAGACGGTGGGAACGCACTGGCATTGTGGTGGAAGTTCGCCAACACCATCAGTACGTTATCCGTGTTGATGGGTCAGGGCGAGTCACCATCCGGAATCGCCAACACCTGCGGAAGTTCATCCCGTTTCACCACAACGTGCATCCATTCCCCCACACCCCTTACACCCCACCAGTCACCTCACCTATGTCCGACCCACATCCCCCGAGAACCCATTGCCACCGCCAGTGGCACCTCCACGTGTGGCCCTCCGCTCCGGACGCCCTGCCAACATCCGACACATGGCAGCCACCGACACCTGTTCCGGCCTCACCTGTCCCAGCCTCTCCCGATCCCACACCCTGCAGCCTTGGACTGGGACATCCCCAACAGATGGCAGCCTGACCCTAAGGACTCTGTGTGTGGCACCATCTTCACCGACAAGAGACAAGTACCCCGGGCCCTCGCCCACTATTACCCTTCAACCAGCCAGGCATGAAGGAGCTCTCTGCACCTGGTACCTCCAGGCGTGGGGTGCCTCTCGCAGAATAACATTTTCCAAGACGCTGGAACACTGGGCGACAGTGACATTAATCTTTTAGTCTTTCTGCGCCCATTACACTTGCCCCTAGGGAAGGGGGAGAGACAGTTGGACAGTATTATTAATGTGTTTTCGTTTGGCACAGAGTTCAGTTTTATAGAAGTTATAAGAAGGGTGGGACAAGCATAGATTTTGTTTCAGTTTTAATCGTACCCGTTTAAAACTTACCCTGGGGGAGGGAGATAGATAGTAACCCTGTGTAGTGTGTCCATATTTCAGATACAGTAGCCGTCATCCTATGACTCCGAGGAAGGTGACTACAATCATCTTTTAGTTATAAGTGAAATAAGACTAATGTTGTGTCCCAGAGTAACTTATGCTGCCCCCCCCCCCCCCCCCCAAAAAAAAAAAAAAAAAAGAAAAGAAAACTTGTGAATCATAAAGAATAATAAAAATCACTAAACCAGCATAATTTTGTATGTTATGCAGAATTTACTTACAGACTGGTGCATTACTTGTCCAAGGAATGTATTCAGCATTATCCAGCAGCAGCAGGTGTCCAGATGTTCATCACTGAGCAGTTACAAAATTGAAAAAGCCCACTATCCAAAAAACAAACAAACCCACAGGTGTTCAAATAATCTTTACAATGCAGATGTCCAAGAACAGTATTCTTATAGCCCACACGATCACATTCATGAAGGAGTCCATACAGCACATATTAACACAAAACCTTGCAGAAAGTGTCCAAGCCCAGATGCTCAAGCAAGGTATCCTGGAAGTCTATACATTCATATGTCCAATGTAGTATACACAGCTCACAAGTCTTTGAAGCATGTGTCCTCTTATACCTACTTAAAAAAACTTTCTAATGGTGCTCTGAACACAAGCCTTCCTTTTCAGGAGCATCCGTCTATGTTCATCTAGCACATTATTTTGACAACCCCCCCCCCCCCAAAAAAAAAAAAAAAAACCCACAATAAAAGCCGACCACCCACTCCTATTCTAAAAACTGTATGTGTGTGTGTGTGTGTGTGTGTGTGTGTGTGTGAGGAAGAGAGAGAGAGAGAGAGAGAGAGAGAGAGAGAGAGAGAGAGAGAGAGAGAGAGAGAGAGAGAGAGATTGATTGATTGATTGATCTTTAATACCCAAGGATGAAGATTTTAGGCCAAAGCCTAGTCTTACAATCTGTCCTTGTCAAGCATACATTACTTCAGCACATATCATTCATACAGACAATTCAACATAGCAACATGATGAGAGAGAGAGAGAGAGAGAGAGAGAGAGAGAGAGAGAGAGAGAGAGAGCGTTGCCTACCTTTGCATTTTCCTGGTGTTTCTTGTATTTGACATGCTTTTTGAGTGCCGTTATGCCAGAGCTTCCATACTTGATGTCCTGCAAGCAGACGATGCACCGGGCAATGCCAGCAGCTGTGGTTTTGCGGCACCAAGTCAGAAATGTGTCGCCCTTTCCCATTTCGCCATCATTGTCCGGACCTTTCGTCAGCCATCGCCAAGACCATTTGTTGGGGACAGAAGCATCGATCAGCGACGTCTTCATTCACAGCCACAAACGGCATCGTGCTCAAAGAAGAGAATGAAGTGCCGCAGATTCAGACTAGATCTAGGTAGACGGGATCGTTCCGACGTGAAGAAGATCGTTGCGACGTGAAGACGTGCGACGTGAACACGCTGTAGGCTATCGTGAAAATGGCGCAAATCGGAAGACAAGTTTTGCAACAACTTGGACGGCGCATGCGCGAGTTGTTCAAGAACGCAGCTTCACCGAAAACTACCCAAAAAAGGAAAATCGACCACAACGAACGCCGATGTCCGGATTTCCGGACAAACAACCAATACGAAATCCGGATTCCGGATTTTCCGGACGTGTGGTTTCACCCATGCTAGAGTATCAATGTATTTTCACACCAGCCCCTTCTGTTGCACCATATACACACAGCAAGCTAGAACCTCATGTGTGTACGTGTGCATGAGTGTGTGCGAGCACACATTTGTGCATGTGTGCAAGCGTTCCCATGTGCCTGTTCATGTGCATGCGTCTTGTCTGTCTGTCTGCCCGTCTCTGTGCATGTGTGTGTGTATGTGTGTGTGTGTGTGTGTGTGTGTGTGTGTGTGTGTGTGCTGTACGTGCATGTGTGAGCATGTGTGCACATCTGTGTCCGAGTGCGTCTGTGCACTTGTGCTTGTCCAAGTGCACATGTGTGCATCTGTGTGTGCGTGTATGTGCCAAGTCTGTGTCTATGCATGTATACATATGTCCATGTGAATAAGATACTCTGTGTGCGTGTGTGTGCGTGTGCGGTGTGCACGCGCACATGCGTTCCTGTTGAAGCATGTTCAGTCTGCTTGATGTTTTAACCCTAACCCCTTCTTTTCCACCATATGATACACATTCAAGCACACACACATACATACGCATGTACACTCACAAACCTGTTCATCCTCTGACAGGGGCATCAAGGCAATAGGGGTCTGTGTGTCCTCTACAAAAATGAGAGGGAACTTTTTCAGCACAGGCGGCGCTTCATAGGACGTTTGATAGAGTGTTAGCATCTCTTCGCGCCCATAGCGATATTCCGCCATTTTGAATTTAGTACTCGGTGCTGCCGTTGACCCAGATGACTGGGATCCATCAGACAAAGCACGAAGCCTGCAGGTCAGACAAAATGCAAACACCCAGAACACACTGTATTTGATTATCTTAACGCAAGAAAAAGAACAATCATTGGGAAGGTGTGACAATTAACAAAGGATCAGAAAAGAAAACAGAGGTCAGAGAATGGGAGTGACCATGTACTGATGTAGACAGACAGACAAAGACAGAGATTTTAGACTTGCACATGCATCACTTGTGAAAGTCAAAGATCAAGAAGAAAGATTAACATCAACTGCATTGCATATCCTCCAAAAAGGAAATACATGTATAGAAAACAAAATACACACAATTTTTTCCCACTTATACAATAAATAAAAAAATATTAAAACAACTGTCAACTAGAAGGAATAAAAAGCACAAAGCCTTCTTACCATTCAGGACCGAATTTCATAGTATCTGCCATTTTCTGCAATTTGGATCTGTTTCGATATTCCTGCAACAAACAAGAAAATGAAGACACATCAGAGGACAGTAAAACTTTAGGAGAAAAAAAGCTACAAAAAAAAAAACTATACATACATAAATACAGACAGACATACATACACACACACACATATGACCTTAATTGTCACTGACTATGCGGAGTGTGCCATAATCAAATATTCATATGGATACATATTTGCTGATGTTATCGAGAACATGCCTAACATGGATTACACATACACATACCGATTAATTTCAAAGTGAATATGCTGTTGTGAAGGAAAAATATTTTTTCAGAAGCCTATTAAAGAGAATTTACTGATAAATATCTATGAAGTGCTTTTCTTTTTCTTTCTTTCTTTGTTCCTCACCTAAAACTAAAAAGAGGTTCACAGCTGGTGAGACCTTTTAAACTATGCCCCTTATATAGTTACATTCAGTCTCTGGCTTTGTAATTATTTTACTTATTCACTGAAAATACAACTTTTTTGCAAAGCATGTATAAATACTGCATTGTAATGTGTATCTGTAGGTAAAAAGTTAAGATACTGTATAAATTCAGTGAATACCAGATAGTCATACAAAATAATTATCACAGAAGACAGTAAAACTGATAGTTTGGGTCATCCATAAAGTTCAGATACTGTATAAATTCAGTGAATACTAGATAGTCATACATGATAATCAATAATCATAGAAGGTAAAACTGATAGTCTGGGTCATCCACAAAGTTAAGGTAAAACTGATAGTTTGGGTCATCCACAAAGTTCAGACACTGTATAAATTCAGTGAATACTAGTCATACAAGAAAATCAATAATCACAGAAGAAGGTAAAACCGATAGTTTGGGTCATCCATACAAAACTCAGCTATGTAGATGGTGCACTTTAGTTCAGTGGTTTATTTCTAATGTCTTTTCATCGCCAGACAATATCAAGACATTTATTTTTAAAATTTTAAAAACCCAACCTCCACTCATCTTATCATCCATGTCAGTACTTTCAAACCCACATCTGATAAGTGTGTATGTATATATGCATATTTGCATAAGTGAAATACCCTTGTGGTACACAAAATTGTTGATCTTTACACAAATTTTGCAACCCGTGACTGCAACATAACCATGGCAATTTCAGCAACATATAAACCATTTTATATACAAGACATTATCAAAGTTATTCATCTCAATACCTTTCTCCCAATACAGCGAAGTCAACACTGGGCATCCAAACCCCACAGAAATATTTTCTCTGCAGACACAAGTAATACCATGAGAATGTTTAGCGTTCCAAGCATTCAGCCTTATTTTATGAATTAATCTTACAATGTGCCTTGGGCACAATGGTAAAGTAGCCATTTTTTGACTAAAATTCTGCTTATGTACATATTTGTCCATAATTTGGATTAACTGAATAATTCACAAGAGGGCAAATCTAAGGGATTGATGCAGATGGGTAAACAGATGTAAGCAGTTTGTGCAAGGCATAAAAATCAGTTGCCTACGTGGATAAAATTGCACATGTACTATATATATCCAAAAATGGATAAAGTTCTTTCTAAAGTTCAGGCACTGCATCTTTTAATAAAGATGGTACAACATCAACTTGAGAAAAAAATGCTACTTCTATTCTACTTCTGGACTGGCCAGCCACACCTGTCGCTGTACCAGAATAGACACCTAGAGCGCAACTCCATAGTCTTCGGAGACTGAAGGATGCCTACTATTCTACTTCTAGTACTATGCCTATTCTTTCCTTCCAAGATGATTTACAAGATTAGATAGTTTGCCTGATGTTATGGTTGAAGTGAATAGAGAGCCCAATGATGTACTGCACTATCCAACAACTCTTTCAAGAGCAGATAAGATTTACTACAACCCTACTGCTAGGCATGCCAAAGTAAATATGTCATGACTCACAAACAAGCCTTTAAATAGGGTGCCACCTCTGCTCAAACAGCGGTCTAGTCAAATCAGTAATACCTGATGTGCCACCAAGTTCATCAGTGGGCAAAGTCCTAGCTTAAAGGCCCCGTTTGTGACCATCTCGTTGTATGCACTCTCTGACAACTGAACTTGACACAAAGGGGGCTTCTAAGGTACTGCCCACCAGTTATGTGTTATAACAGCATTCCTTAGGTTATAATGTTAAAGTAACAAACCCCATATATCAATTTTGTCAAAATCCTTATTTTGCAGTCCCCGTCCCCACCCTTTTCACCTATGATAATCATGTTTGTTCTTACAAACGAATTCACTGCATGGTAACTGGAGAACCTTTTGCATGAAACGAAGAAAAAGCTTGGTTCCCCAGTGAGAATGCTTTCTTATATTGTCTTAGTTTAGCCAGAGATTCAAACACCTGATCTGTCACTGTCTGTAGCAACAGGATTTAAAACGTAACAGATGATGGTTGTGACTGCATAGGTAAATTTACGTCTTCCAGTTCTATGCCCAACCCAGCTGGAAATCATGGTCTGCAGTGGAGTTGCCTTTGGAATGCTTTGAACCCAAATCTGTATTCATAAACAGTCATGGTAGGTAGGTAGGAGCTTGTATAGCCTCGTGGCTTTCATGTGCTCCGTCAACCGATATGTCAGTATTACTCAAGGGGTGTTAATCGCAGCGTGTTACAGTTACATATATATTGGTATGAGAAAAGTCTCAGTCATCAAATTCTGTCTTTAAAACTTACATGATCTGCATCAAGGAGGCTTTTAAAGCTGTTAAGAGTGTCAGTAAGTTTAATGTTAGTCGGAAGAGAATTCCATCTGCTAACTACGCTGACAGAAAACAAATTTCTCCTTAGGCTAGTGTTAGAAAACCAAACAATTTGCCTTCATTGCCTCTTGTGATATCAGACTTACTCACTTGGAATAAAGAGTTTTTAAAATCAATATCGTCCACTTGGTGAAATATTTTATATGCTTGGATCAGGTCCCCTCTTACCCTTCTGGCTTTTTGAGATGGTAACTCAAGATATCTTAGCCTGTCTTCATAAGTCATGTCTCTGCATTCTGGTAATATCTTAGTCGTTCTTCTCTGGACCTTTTCTACTGACACTGATCGTCTCTTAAGCAGTTGGTACCAGATAACATTTCCATACTCCAAATGTGGTCTGATAAACGCTTTGTACAATTTCAGGAATATGTCGTTATCATTAAAAGAGAAAGACCGTCTAATCAACCCAATCATTTGGTTGGCTTTACAGTTTACTAATCGCTTTTTGTATGTGTGGGTCAAAACTAAGATCGCAGTCATCCTTATTTGCGAGTATCCCCCATCCCTCCCCTTTACCTTCTTTCTGTGTCCATGCAAACGATTCATGCACCGACCGTGATTTGAATTATCATTTGCACTAAAACTAGTAAAAGAAGGAAAAGTAGGAGGGGGGGGGGGGGGGGGGGGGGACTATAGAACGAAACTTTCAATACGCTTTCTTCAGTTGTCTCAGTTTAGCCATACACTTCAGAACAATCTGACATGTCACAGCCTATCACAACAGAATTATACCAACAGATGCTTGTGAAAACATTGCTGAATGACTTCCAGTTCCACGTCGAACAGAGCTGAAAACGTGGTCTTGCTAGGAGTTGACTTTGGAATGCAATGAACCTACGCTCATTCTATACCAGATGTCAAAGCTATAAACCTTCCCCATAAGTCACTACAGACTTGAAAATTGTATTACAACGCAGCATATTTGAGAATATTTTCTTACTTTCAAATTAACTACAAGTTAAGTGCGCACTGCTGTCGGTATTAGTCGTTTTTCTCACTCGCTTTCGAGAGTACCCCACCAAGATGGCCGTAACACAACACAAGTCACGTGATCGAGGCTTCATCCCCGGATGGAATACAGGAAGTTGAAGGCCATAAGTCTTTTTAATGCGTTCATAGTATATTTATCGCGAAGATCAGAGTACTGTCGATCTTGAGAGCTGAAGTGTGTCTGTTATTGTGTGTGGGTAATACAAGTACGCAGTTCTTACCCAAAGTTACTGATTGCGCGCTGGTGACCTACTCATTTTTGAGTGAACCAGTATTTTAGGAAGAAGAAGAAGAAGATGTACTCAGTTGATCTCACAGCATGAGCTGGTGTTTCTTTTTTGTCAGTTTGATATTTTCAAGCACTATTAGTATTATAGTTCCGTGATTCCTTTTTCTTCAATTAGGCGGCCAGCATCGTTATGTCGATGAGTATGTCGCACTAAGTGTGCGGTGTGTGTGTGTATGTGTGTGTGAAAACCACTTACCCGTTTGTATTAATTATTTATTTTGGCATAGGCTTTCAGGGATCACAACTGCTTTTCCTATTTAAATCGCTAACGTGCACAGTAAAGCTAACTGGTGATACTGATAATGCGCATTCGCTTGTCAGGATGAATAGCGAGAATGATTAATGAAGCCATAGTTGTACTTGTAGTGTATTATTTATTGTGTTATGTTGTTAGATCTGAGGTCATCAATACAAGATCAAAATCATTTTTTCTTTGGTATCACAACTGTTTCCCAAAGGATTCACAGCTGTTTCCTAGAGCTAGATAACCGTTTTCTTCTTCTTCCTAAAACACCGGTTCACTCAAAAACGAGTAGGTCACCATGTTTCCCCCAAGAATTTTCTAGATAATGATTCAAAATTTAGAGAATTGTTTCATGACTATGATGGATTGCAATGAAGATATTAATTGTAGCATGCCATATGACCAAAAAGTGAAGAAATTTAGAGGACACATGATAGACCGCGAGGTCTAGGCTAATGAAGCCAGTCCCTACTACTACTACTACTACTACTACTACATGATCACAACTGGTTTCCCTGTTACAGTAGGATCATGAGTATTGTCATTGTGTACCTTTAGGAAACAAGTATTAATGCGAGGGAAAAGGTGGTAAGAGGGAAATCAGTTATGGCTATTTTTCCAGATGAGCACATACAAACCACAGTACCCTACCCGTCACAGAAACTTAATGGAGACACTCTATGACAACGGCCTTGAACAAGTGGTCATGGAACCTACTAGGGGAATAAACACACTAGACATAATTGTGAAGAATCATCCACAATTAATTCCAAGGGTCGAGGTTTTGCAGGGGCTCTCAGACCATGATATGGTTTACTGTGAGTTCAACATCCAGGCGCAGAAGATAAAGAGTCAACAACAACGTAAAATTCCTCTATATGCGAAAGCAAACTGGGAAAGCATCAAAAGTACAATGCATGACCTCCATGATGAAGTTAGAGAAAGAAAACTTGGCCTGTACAGAGGAGCTTTGGAACCTCTTTAAGGACACCCTGCAAAATGCCATCAAGACGTTTATCCCCCAGAAGACTGTTCGTTCTAAGCCCCATCAGCCATGGGTTACTCCAGAGTTGCGTAAACTCATGAACAGACGCGACAGGGCTTATAAGAAGAAAAAGAAATCTGGTAGGCAAGCGGACAAAGAAAAAGGAAGGAATCTCCGACGAATCGCTCAGCGACAATTGCGACGGAACTACTGGAGCTACCTCAACGATGCTTTTGAAGAGGAGGAGCAACAGCCACAAGCAGCTAAGAACAAAAAGTTCTGGAGCTTCATAAAGCACCAAAGAACATCCAACATTGGTGTTGCACCCCTCAAGAAAGATGGACAGCTTTCTCAGATCTGAAAACCCAAGCTGAAATACTGAATCAACAGTTCCAGTCTGTGTTCAGCAAGGGGAAGGAGTATTCGTCTGAAGAGTTCACGCAGAAAACCGGAATGAACGGTGCCAATTATCCACCCATGGACGACATCATCATTACCTCTGATGGAGTCCTCAAGGTGTTGAGAAGGCTTGACCCGAATAAGGCCAGTGGACCTGACGGAATCGGACCCAGAGTCCTCCGCGAGATTGCAGAAGAGGTGGCCCCATCACTTACCATACTGTTCAAGTCCTCCATGACCAGTGGAGTTGTTCCAGCAGACTGGAGAGATGCATACGTCATGCCCATCTTCAAAAAGGGAGAACAGTACAATCCTGCTAACTACAGGCCAATCTCCCTTACATGCGTCGTATGCAAAGTCATGGAACATGTGGTATCAAGTGCTATGATGGAACACCTGGATTCCCGGAGGATCCTCACCGACCGCCAGCACAGCTTCAGAAAGGGTCGCTCATGCAAAACACAGCTCCTTGAATTTGTTGACGAGATTGTTGGACACATGGAGGGAGGAGGACAAGTCAATGTCCTTATTATGGACTTTGCTAAGGCATTCGACAAAGTCAGCCACAGTCTTCTCCTTCATAAGCTCCATAGATACGGTGTCCAAGGTCATACCAACAGGTGGATAGCGAGCTTCCTGAAGAACAGACGACAGGCAGTGGTTGTGAACGGGTCGTGCTCATCGTTTGTACCAGTCAGATCCGGTGTGCCACAGTGGTCAGTGCTGGGACCATTCTTATTGTTGGCCTACATCAACGACCTGCCCGACAATCTGACTACAAACAGCAGGCTCTTTGCAGACGACACAGCGATATACAATAGAGTCAGATCTGCCCAGGACCAAGTCCAACTACAGTACGACCTCCAACAGCTTGCTGTTTGGGAGAAGAATTGGGACATGCAGTTTCACCCTGCAAAGTGCAGCACCCTCCCTGTCACGTGAAAGCGACGGCCATTACAGTGTGAATACCATCTCCACGGCCACGCCCTGGAAGTTGTAGACTCTGCGAGATATCTTGGAGTCACTCTGCAGAACAAGATGGATTGGGATAACCATATCAACTCCATCTGGACCAAAGCCAACCAGGCCCTGGGGTTCCTCAGATGTAATTTGAAAATCAGCTCCCCTAGCATAAAGGCTAAAGCCTATATAAAACATTTGTTAGGCCTCTGCTGGAATATTCGGCATCCGTCTGGGACCCCTATGAGAAACAGCACAAGGTGAAGTTAGAAAAAATTCAGAGTATGGCAGCCCGCTTTGTGCTTAACCGCTACCAACGTACTGCCAGCATTACCAACATGCTGCAGACTCTAGGTTGGATGTCCTTGAGAACAGAAGGAAGAAAGCAAGGCTCTCCATGTTCTATCAAATCAAGAACAACCTAGTCAGCTGCCCAAGAAACAGCAGCTCCATCCTCCCAAGAAGAGAGAGCGTCGAAGTCACGATCAGCAGTTCAATCAACTAGCTGCAGACACCGACTACCGGCTAATGTCGTTCCTCCCAAGAACAATTGTGGACTGGAACTCCCGCCCCCAGGATACTGTTGATGCCAAAACCCCTGACACATTTGTGTCACTGGTCAGTAGGCACCTTCAGTAGATTTCTACATAAAGTTGTCTTGTGTGCATGGATGAGTGGAAGGAAGTTGCGGGCCTGAGCTGCTTACTGCAGCCTGGGGCCAGCTAGTCCATAGTAATGGATGAAAAGTGACCTTGGCAGCCTGCTGGCAGCTCCGCACTTAGCTTTTACCTTTTTTTTTGTTTTGCTTTTTTTGTGTAGGGAAGTGAGTAGGTAAGTTAGGGGTGGGGGGTGTCACTTTGTGGTATGAATGTGTGTAATCATGTTTATGAAAAAGGAATTAGAATAGGGTTTTTTGTTTTTGTTTTTTGGGGTTTTTTTCCCAGCAGATCGCCCGTTCATAGTCTCATTATAATCAGCCTGTTGATTGTGGAGACTCAACGGAAGAAGAAGAAGAAACAAATATCATTGGACTGGTGTTACTGTGCATACTGCCAGCTTGAACACACACAAAAACATGTCATCCCTAAGACACTATTTTTACTGTTTTCCTTTGAGGTAGGAGAAAACAGTTGTGATTCTTAATGTAAAAAGCCATAGTAAACTGTTTTCCCAGGGAAAACAATTGTGATCCCTTGATCAGGATTTGGGGCATTGTATCAAAACAACTTAGCCTATTTAGGCTTTTTACACTCCTTATATTTATTCTTATGCCTGTTGGTCCAGTCATAGACTAGCTGAGTCTAATTTATCCACCAAATTCATATTTTATTTTAGTTATTAATTTGTGTTTATCTATGAGGTTCTTAAAAACATTAATACTATGTTGTTCTTCAGTTTAACGTCCTTCCACTAAAAGTGATTCAGACAATATTATAGTGTAGAGTGAGCTTGATGTAAAGAATGAGAGAGATGCATTTTTTTAGGGAGTGTAAGTTTTAATACTAGGTGCACACTAGATGTTAATTGTTAATTCATTCCAATTTTCGGTTACTCTGTTAGTAAATGTAAATTTTCCCAAATTAGTTCTGGAAAATTGTTTATAATATCTTATCTTCACTGTTCCTTGTAGTATTTGTCTGTGGACTAAAAAAAACAATATGCTTATCAACGTAATCAATACGGTAATCAATATCTTATGTGTTTGAATCAAGTCCCTCTTATTCTTCTTGCTTTGAATGTTGGAAGTTGCAAATATTTTAATCTTTCCTGGTATGAGTAATCCTTTATATTATGGATCATCTTTGTTGCTCTTCTTCGAACCTGTTCTAGACCTTCTGATTGTCTCTTTAGCATTGGAAACCATACAGTAGTGCCATATTCAAGAACAGGTCTAACTAGTGTCTTATATAATTGTAAAAAAAGTGCCCTTTTCTGAAATGTAAATGTTCTTTTATATTCGAATCATTGTGCTGGCCTTGTTAGTAATATTCGCAATATGTTTGTCAAATAGCAAATTTTTGTCGAAAGTCACACCTAGGCCTTACTCTTCCTCACATTTAGCTACTTTTACATCACTTGTCCCCAATTTTAATTATATAAACCTTTTGTGGGTTTCATTTTCCAATATGAAGTACTTTACATTTTTCTGCATTAAAATATATAGGTTCCAAGTATCAGACCACTGTACTAAGTGTCAATATCCTTTTGTAATTCCTTATACAAATTCAGAGAGTTACAAAGTTTTGTGTCATCTGCTAAAATTTTACATGTACTATTTAATTCTACAGGGAGATAATTTATAAACACCATGAATAATTTTGGTCCCAAAATACTGCTTTGTGGTATCCCACTAATAACATCAGCGCTATGAGAGAAGGAACTGCTAATCCTTACCTTCTGAGTTCTTTTTAATAGAAAGTCTGTAACCCAACCAACTTTATTCCTACTAATTCCATATGACTCCAATTTCTTTAAGAGTCTTTCATCAAGTACTGAATCGAATGCTTTTCTAAAGTCAAAGTACAATACAGAGATTCTCTCCTTTTATCTATCTCCTTTGTGAAGTCTTCCACCACTTCTAGAAGTTAAGTCACGCAAGATCTTTTGCACAAAATCCATGTTGGCACTCAGCATATAATTTGTTTTCTGAAAATATGTTTAACAATAGCCTCTCAAATAAATGATTCTAAAATTTTGCATGTTAAGCTCACTGGTCAATAATTCCCTGGGTCTGTTCTCGTACCTTTTTTTAATACTGGTATAAACTAGCTGTTTTCCAATCTGAAGGTAGTATCATTTCTTCAGCAGATTTAGTAAAATGTATATAAAGTGAGAAGGCCATCTCCTCATTTAGCTCTTTTAGTAGTCTTGATGGAATGGCATCAGGACCACATGCCTTATTAGGGTTTCTTCTCTTCTTCTTGCTTGTCTAGAGCCGGGCCAAATTGGCGTTGAAGGCTCTGCTGTTTAGTTGAGTGCCAGCTGGTTGGATGGCTTTTTGGGTAAAACAGGATTAAAACTATATACATGTATGTACAAATCTAGTGTGGATTTCCACTAGTGGCCAGCCTTGGGGGCTGCAGGTCACTGGAGCTGCAGCACAGGCGGCTGAAGAATGCCACTACTGTTGGAGCTGTAGTGTTCTCACTAGAAAGTTTATTCCACTCCCTCACTGTTCGGGGGACGAAGGAGTTGTGTAGAGCTGGGTGTTTTGAGTGCTCCTGGAAGATGCAAGCACTATTCCTGCCGCAGGCCCTGGAGTGAGAAGGACGGTAGAGCACGGAGGATGGAATATCTGCCAGCCCATTCTCGATGTGATACAGCATTCCCAGTCTGTTGTGGGCCTTCGGGTTTCCGGGCTGCCCCCACTGGAGTTTCCGAGAAGATCATGACAGTGCCTGGTGTGCGTTCAAAATAGCAGTTGCAGGCATAGCGAGCTGCTCTTCTCTGGACCTTTTCCAGGAGGTCAGTGTCTTGTTTCTTGTGAGGGTCCCAGACAGTGGAAGCGTATTCTAGTGTAGGACGAACCATGGTCATATAGGTGGCTTTGCGGACCTCAGCGGTGCAGTTTTTATAAGTTTCTGCGAAGAATACCCACTGTCTAGTTCCCTTTGGCTGCCACTGTTTCAACATGCTTGGTCAGGATAATCCTTTGTCATGGTTACTCCTGAGTACTTGGCTGAGGATACTGCTTCCAGGGTTTGTTAAATGAAGAGTATATATGCAGAGTGACGAGTGGAAGGAAAGGTGTCTGCCTGGCGAGATGTGGAGTGTGTTACACTTTCCTGCATTGAAACTCATCTGCCAATTGTCTTCCCAATCTGCCAGGTGGTCAAGATTAGCTTGCAGCAAGGACTTATCCTTGGCAAATGCAGACATTCCTGTAGAGGAGAGCATCATCTGCGAACAGGCCGGTGTTGGAGTCCTTGGCCACATCAGGAAAGTCATTTATGTACGTAAGGAAAAGAAGTGGACCCAAGACAGTGCCTTGGGGGACACCGGAGAGACAGGGGCAGGAGATGAGTGTACGCCTTCGAGTACCACAAGCCGAAGAGGAACGACTGGATCCCGCCAAGGTGTTGTTCTGTACTCCATAGTAGTGCAGTTTCCGCAGCAAGCGTTGGGGAGGGACCTTGTCGAAGGCCTTGGAGAAGTCTAGGAGCAGTACATCTGCTTGCGCACCCTGGGAGAGTCTCTTAGCAATGTCATGATTAGTGACAATCAACTGTGTCTCGCAGGAGCGTCGTTGGCAGAAGCCATGTTGACAGTCAGTGAAAACTTGGTGGAGGTCGAAAAAATCCATTACGTTGCTGTGTACAATGTGTTCTAGCACTTTGCCCCATGATAGAAGTCAGAGATACTGGTCTGTAGTTTGCTGGCAGGCTTCGATCATCCTTTTTGGGAATATCGGGACAATGTTGGCCTGTTTCCAATCGGGCGGAACTGGGTTCAGTGTCAAGAGAGAGTTGGAAGAGTTTAGTGAGGAGAGGAGACAGTTCTGAAGCTGTGGTTTTTAGAACGAAAACTGGAATGTTGTCTGGTCCTGTGGCTTTACAAGGCTGGAGATTTAGAAGGAGTTTCTTATGCCGGCTTCACTGACTTGGGGGCATATCAGTACTTGGGGTACTTGGGGGCATATCAGGATAAGGACTTGGTCCTTTTCTGGGATACTGGTGGTATTCTCTTGTGTGAAAACAGACCGAACTGATCGCCCGGGATCTCTGCCTTATTCTGACTATTGCTCCTCAGAAAGCCCTGCTTGTCCTTTAGAGGTGCGACTCCCTCGGCTTCTTGGTTCTTTGCTCTTCACGTAGACCAGAAGCGTTTGGAGTTGGTGCGGAAGTCTTCGCTCATCACATCTTCCAAATACTTGCGGCTTGCCTGCCTGATCTCAAAACGGGTCTGGGCCTGGAGTCACCTGTACCTGCCCACGTCCCTGTTCTTCCCAGTCCTGCGTGCCTTTTATGGGCTCGCTGCTTGCGTCGGATGACTCGACAGATTGAGGTGTTAATCCAGGGGTTGGTGTGCCTTGCAGCAGAGGTCTTGGTTGGAAAACTTTTCTCCCACCGTCTTGAAAAGCATCTCCTTGATGTCCACCCACATTTGCTCTAACGTGTTTGGTGCTGAGGGATCAGGGTACTGGTAGGTGTTGGCAAACTCCCGCACATCTTGACGCATCCCTTCAACGTCGGCTTTCTTCCACAGGAAGATCTTCCGCCGAGGTGGTCTGGGTCGATGGGGCAAGGGTCGTGTCATAGAGGACGATGTCGTGGTCACTATTGCCAGTGGAGGGTAGGGATTTGCATCGGACTGTTGAAGAAGGGGTGGGAGGGCAGTATAATGTCTAGTGTGGTCTTGTCTTTTCTAGTGGGAAAATCCACCATCTGCTCCAGGTCGTAATCAGCGACAATGTCAAGGTATGTCTGATTCACTCTTGATGGGTACCGTTTGTTAGCAGTTGTAGGTTCAGAGATTGAAGTTTCTTTTTATTGATTCCACAGAAATGTCTACATTTTCCAGTATTATACTTTTTGAAACCCTTTAAGCTGGACTTAGAGTAGGCATATTATTGATACTTCCCCTGTGAATACACTGGAAAAAGAATGCATTCAAATATCTGCCTTACCACTATCTGTCTCAACTGTGTCACCTTCTTTAGTCACTAAAGGACTCACTCCTGTAATCATGTTTGTTTTTGATTGTACGTATCTCCAGAAAGCTTTCGGGTTATTTTTACATTCCTTTGATAGCTTCTTTTCAAATTCCTTTTTTGCTTTTCTTATTTTTTTTGTTACAAGTATTACATGTATGCTTTAATATGATTTTGGTAATCTTTTCCCTGCTTAGTGACTGGAACTTCTGGTACATATCATATTTCTTTTTTGACAAATTTCATTGTCTTTCTCCACTTTGGTTTCTATTTTTGATTATGCTTAATAATTTGTTTTGGAACGTAATTTAGAATACTTTTACTTTCCCACCAGCATTGTTCTACACTAAGATCATTGAGTTTATTCCAGTCAATCTTCTTCAGTTCTTCTTTCATTTGCATAAACTTCCCTCTCTTAAAATGATATGACTGCTTTGGTTCTTCTTTCTCTTGGTCCTCCCCTAGGTACAAAGAGAACATTAAAACCTCATTATCACTTTTGCCTGTAGGAGCTAAGTGCTTAATATCTGATGATATCATGTTTTCATCATTAACAAGTACTAAATCCAGTATATAAATTTGACTTTTGTCCCTCTCTATGTCTTGTTGGTTGTTTCAACCATGAACTTTTGTCCTCTTTCTCAAGAGCCAGTACCTTGCCAATCAATGTCTGGGAAATTAAAATCCCCAGAAGTACAGACGTAGTTGAATTTTTCTAAACTTATTTATTTCAGCAACTCAAACATTTTCTCTTCGTTTTCAGTTGTTGTGTTTAGACTTTTGTAAATAGTTCCTATCAGTATTTTCTGCCTATCCTTATTTGAAAAGGTAATCCACAAACTTTCATCAGTCATTACCTTTCATAAGCTTGTATTCTTTGGCAGTTATAGAATCCTTCACATATATAAAGTTATACCTCTTCGGGGATTCTCATTGAAGAATAGTTCATAACCTGGTATTGAATATTCAACAAAGTTGGCCTTTTTCTGTTTTATTTTTTGCTATAGAATCTGTTACTACTGTAATATGTGGTTTATTTTCTTCAGCTAATGCAAGTAACTCATCTTTTTTTATTTACCAGTCCATCTGCATTTGTATACAAGAATACATGTGTATGAAAGTTCACTGTCCAGGTTTTCTATCTACATACCTTTTAAAACTATTCACATGTTGTTGTTTTTTTCTTGTAGTTTGATTGTCAGTTTTCCTCTTGATCACTCTGGCCAGGCCAGGGTTTCCACTGTACTCGCACAATTTTCCCACCTCTGATTCCGATATCTTTTTCTCCCTTCTCTATCCTTTGTCTAAGCTCTTCCCTTAGTTCATTGTTTTTTGTCTCTCATTTGGTGTGTAATCTGGGTTTATGTATACCTTTTTTTCTGATCTGTCGCCCCTACATTGATTTTGCTGGCATTTCTCAAAATTTCTTTTTTTACTTCTTTGTTTTTGACGCTTATTCTGAGCAGTCTGGGTTTTGTCCCTATGTTGAACTTTCCAAGTCTCACTAGCTCAGCTGGAAATTCTCCTCTTTCAGGTGAGGACTGATCTTTTCAACTACTTTTTGTATATTTTCCTTATCCACTTTCACTCTTTCTTCTCTGTTCTCACTACTACTCTCTGGGATGTTTGTGAAAATCAGGTTCAGCTCTCTTTTTTTCTTTTTCAGCTTTCTCTTCCCATAGTTCTGACACTTTTTTCTCTACAACCTCCTCTATTTTCTCTTCTAGAGCCTTTCCACTACACCCTTTTTCTAGTCTCTCCAGCCTTTGACTTAGTCCTCTTCGTTCCGATCGGAACACAGGGCCCGCACTGCAGATCTCCATCCCACTCTGCCTTGGGCTGTTCTCTTGGCTTCACCCCAGGTCATGTTGGTGAACTTGAGTTCTGCCTGTAGAGTTCTTCTCCAGGTGGTGACTGGTCGTCTCCTCTTCTGCTTCCCTTGTTGGTTCCAGTCCAAGGCGTGGCGTGGGATGCGGGCCCGTCCTCTACGCAGGGTGTGTCCAACCCAACCCCACTTCCTCATCTGGATACTCTTGATGATAGGGTCTTGCTTCGTCCGGCGCATGAGCTCCTCGTTGGAGATTCGCTCCGGTCATCTGATGCACAGGATCTGGCAAAGACAGGTGTTGATGAAGACTTGCAACTTGCTGTCCAGGCTCTTTGTGTGTCTCCAAGTCCCCGAACCATACTTGACGTTGGTGTTAAACAGCCTTAGCTTGGTGTGCAGACTGAGGTTTTCGTTCCTCCACACTGGTCTGAGGGTGACAAAAGCATTGTGTGCCTTGCTGATTTTGGCCTTTACATCTTCATCAGCTCCTCCTGTCTTGCTGACAAACAGACAATGCTGCCCAGGTAGGTAAAGTGTTCGACATCCTCTATGGCCTGTCCATCAATGTTGATGGGTGCTTCCTGAGTGGTGTTGACCCACAGGCTCTTTGTTTTCCCCACGTTGATCTCCAGTCCTGTAGTCCTGGCGACGTTGCTCAGTCTCTCTGTTTTGTCTTGCATGTGTCCTTGAGAGTGCGACAGCAGGGCGATGTCGTCTGCAAAGTCGAGATCTTCAAGCTTCCACCTGAGGGTCCATTGTATGCCTCTGGATTGATCCATGCTGGTCTTCATCACCCAGTCAATCACAAGTGAGAAGATCAGAGGATAAGGCAGGCATCCTTGCCTGACTCCCGTGTTGACCTCAAAGGATGGTGACAGGTCGGTGTTGTGGATGACTTTGCAGCTGGTGTCTCTGTAGAGGCTCTGGATGACACTAACAACCTTTGAGGGATGCAGTATTGTCTGAGGATTTGCCAGATTGTTACCGTCCACCATGCAAATGCCTTTTTGTAGTCAACGAA
>CM031599.1:106803323-106962815 GCA_018398815.1 Conus ventricosus
GCGACTGCTGCTAAGGATGCTGCGAAGAGAAGTAGTAAAAACTGACATCATCAAAAAGGCTGAGGATAAATCCTGTCCTGTCCACGACATGCATGCATGGTTACAACCCTGCGCGAGCGCGTGCGAATGGATCTGTCTACTTCTGTCCTTTAATCACTCATATAAAAAAGTCGATTATTGAAATGACGTAAGGAGGAGGTCGAGGGGATGAGAAAAAACTACGACGGTTTTTTTTTTTTTTTTTTTTTTTTTTTTCGTCCTTAGTATACTAACTACAGCTGCCCCGGGCGTAGACTGAGCTTCACTTTCAACTGGTCTTGTCGACTGAGTAGGTCCTCACGCTAAATTTAAAGGTAAACACTAAATGCAAGAACCGAAAAAACTGAAAAAAGTGATACTGCACTCTGAGTGCACTATTATGACTATACTTGGAAAGCGATGGACGTTATACAGGTGACGTTATAATAATAATATAAGCCAAATAGACAGTAATAACAAGGACCCATGAAGTTCTCTCGTCATTCTCATTTCTTCGGACATCAAGGACAGGCCCAAGATCTAGCAGAATATGAATAAAACACTGCATAAACATCCTCCGGGGAGGGAGTACAGCTGCCTACGAGGGGGGATAATCAAAAATGGTCGTGCACGAATCTTTCCACTGTGGATGACAAGTCACCTTTCTCTGTACCAAGTGACCCTGTGAGTGTTTAGCGCAGGTATGCACAACAACAGCAACTGAATAAACGTGTCTCCTCTGCTTTTTTTTGCCTAAAAAAAGAAACGACAGCTGACACAAGTAGTCGCATTTCATCATCACATGATATCTTAGTGGAATTGCTAACGACAGCCAAGTGTGTACATGAGGCTTAAGTCGGACACCCAATTAAAGAGATTGCCGACGGCGACAGAGCCTAACACACCATTTCAGAAATACAGGCAATCTGTTTGAGAAACAGTATATAGGAACGTATAAACACCGATTCAGACCACTTGCTACTCCACCACGTTTTTGGGCGAAAGTGGCCTAAAAGCCGCCTATTCCTGTCTCTGACAAGAAACCCCAAAAATAACGACCCTAAAAACAAACATACTGTGTAGGGTTATCCTTTTCAATACTAATTTACTAAAGTTTTCAGAGAGTAGCGAAGGAAAGTAGCCAGGACTGAACACATTCCCATAAAAGTAACGCAGGGAAAAGCAGTTGTGGCTGAACGCCCCATATACACGGTGGGGGTGCACCAGGCAATCCGATTACTTCGCGGTATGTTAATTACAGCGTGGGGAGGGAAAAAACCCTGGCAAAGTTAAGTTGCCCTCAAACAGACAGACAGACAGACAGACAGAGAAGAGAGACAGACAGACAGAGAGGGGGGCACACACACACACCCCACACACACACACAACACACACACACACACACACAACCCTAGACACACACACTCACACACACACGACACTTTCTCTCTCTCTTCCCTCTCTCTTTCTCTCCTCCTTTCTCTCTCCCTCTCTCTCTTACACACACACACACACACACACCACACACCCCACGCAAACTAACACGGACACCTGCACACACAGAGAAACACACACACTCACACACAGGCCAAAAAATCAATACTGCCGCACCTCCTCTACCCCCCTTCCCCCCTCCTCTTCACCCGCTTGGCATTACATCACTTCCTAGAACGTTCCACGCTAACACTTCCGCTCGGCGGCGCTGTTCTAACTAGCCAAACAGCGAGCTAAGCGTAGCCTTCTGGCCGCCACACCACACATTCTTCCACTGACTGCTGTGCAAACGCGTTGTGGTTACTGTGCTGTGATTTTACATTTGACAGGCGGGCCCGAGCGGAGAGAACTTGTGTGTGTGTGTGTTAAAAACATGGCGAGTCAGGGAAGTGGTGTTTCAATGCTTTCTGTCGGTGCTGGAAGTGAACTAATATTACTCAAGAAATGGATGAAGTGTTTTTATCTTCGCAAGGAAAACTTTCTGATCAACAAGACCAATCTTGTGGAAAAATACATTGTTTATCATGAGGCCAGGCAAAGTTTTGACAAAGAAATTGAGTGGCGAGCCTTGTTCTCCTCCTTCAAAGCCAAAAGGAAGCATTTGTTTTGTTCTTTAACAATTATTTAATTAGAGTAACTTTGAAAAGCTTTTTAAACTTTTGAAGAAATGATTCTATTCAAAAAGCTCCAAATGTTCAGTGACCGGTGTACTACCTAGTAGTTCAGAAAACCTTCCTCCACCTTGTGGTGTTTGTGACACAACGGGAAAGCAGACGACGCGGAACACGACTCGGGCTGGCCCAGACAGGGTGGTGTTGTTACTGGGTAATTATAGGGGCGTAGCACTGTTCGCTAACTGCCCTCCGACAACTGCTCTGCAAGGCTCCCATGAACGCCACAAACACATGACGCGGACTTAAAAATAGTAACGGTTTTGCAAAACAAGGCCAATCGGCAGACTCTGCCGATTGACTACAAAGCCCTCTCTAAAAGTGCGACTGTAAGACCACAGCAGGCCTACTGCTGACGTGGTTGGCGCAGTGTGGTCTAGTGGGATTGGGTTTTGTTGTTTGTTTGTTTGTTTGTTGTTTGTTTGTTTTGTTTGTTTTGTTTGTTGTTTGTTTGTGTGTGTGTGTTTTGTCCTACCCCACGCATGCACACCCCCCCACCCCCTCCACCCCCCACCCCCCACCCCCCACCCCACGCATGGGACACACTGACGTGGGTCTAAATATAGTAACGATCATGCATGTACGGTTTTCTGCTATATGACATTGCGCCTGCCCTGCTTCGGCTGTTGATTGTTTAAAAAACGCAGTGTGCCTGGATAACGATTTTTGAATGTTCTGGCAAACAAACTAATAGGGTTAGGCCTTGTGTGTTTGTTTGTTGTTTGTTTGTGTTTGTTGTTTGTTTTTGTGTGTTTTGTCCCTACCCCGCACGCACGTCCCCCCACCCCCACCCCACGCAAAGCACGTCTTACCCACCCCCACCCCACCATTTCACACCCCCCTACCCCACCCAACTCCACCCCACCCACCCCCACCCAACTCCACCCCACCCACCCCCACCCCACGCATGCACACACTTAAGTCACTTTTAAGTTCTTAACTTAAGTCATCCCCAAGTCATCCACAAGTTTTTACTCAAGTTATTCACAAGTCATCCCAAGTCAAATTTACAAGTTCTTACCCCAAATTATCCTCAAGTTATTCTCAAGTTACTTCTAAGTTTTTATTTAAGTTGTCCTCAAATCATCCTCAAGTTCTTACCAAGTTAACCTAAGAACATAACTAAAAATCATCCTAAGTTATCTTATAATTATCAAAAAAATACAAGCTATGTTTTTATCTTAAATAGTAAAGTCTAATATAGTACCACACGCCTCAAAAAACGCGTCATCGTTTAGGATGTCTTGCTCAGGTTCTCTGCATAGATCTTAAGGAAGGTCTTACATCCGAAGCAACCGCATTGATTACAATTCTGGTCTATGGAAATGTCTTTTATAGACTCCATGTCTTTATTTAATTTACTTTATTTATTTTATAATACGCCATGATCTATTTTTTAAAAAAAAATTTAAAATATTATTCCATTATAAATGGATCAAAATGATGCTTTGTTATTGGCGGTTTTGGCGTGCAGTTGTCTTTTTCTGTATTTAAACGGTTCAGGTTGTTTTAACTTCTTTTGTTTTTTTTTGCCATCGGTTATATATTTTATAACTGTAATAACCGCCCCCAACAGCAGCAATGGCGCCAAAAATGGCAACAGTTTTTAAGTTCAATATTTCCCTGAAGACTTTGGTGCCCTTGTATCACATGGAGTTTTTATAGCGGCATTGAATCAACTTGTTCGTGGGGTTGGCGGTGTTATGTTTTCATGATGAGTCATATTCTGTAACATTAATTTTTTTTTTCTGTTCCCCTCTGCTAATTTTTTTCCTGCTTCAACACGCCCAGGATTTTTAATGGCCTCCACCTGATTCAGCGTTTTTCTGCTGATTTTCTGGCTTGGTTACTTTCTCCACCTGATTCAGTGTTTTCTGATTCTGCTGATTTTCCAGCTCGTTCATTTTGAAGGGAAATAAAATCTATAAAGATTAAAAGTTTTTTAATCCCATGATTAATGGCGATAACAATGTTCCAAATCTGTAATACAGATCACAACCCCAGAGACTCTAATGACTTTGTTAAAACTGGATCCTGCGTTAAATCATACATAAAATCCTGTTCAGAATCCCAAAGGGCGCAAATCTACTAACTAGTTTAGTGACAAAAATAAGAACCGTTTGCCCCCAAATTTTCACCATTCTAGACCCCAGCTGCGCTTTATACCTGTTATGATTTCTTTAAAATGTCTTGCGGCGACATCTGTTGAATCTGTTCAATGCTGAATTCATTCCGAGGAACTGTTTTGTTTTCCCACATGCTGCCAAAGAATACAGCCTTTCCTTTTTGGGGGATAACAGCTTTGGGCCCTCAAACTTGGTCATTCATAAGTTCGGGAAGGTTTAGGCCGCCTTGTAGCTGTAGTAGATCATCACTGTTCATGTTTTTTATTAAATTATAATTATTTTATTTTAAAAAATGAGCACCGAAAAAACTGTTACCCACCTTGTATACCATTCCCGCTGTTATTGGAGGACTAAGTGTAGGATACTCAATGCTTGGTAAAAGCCTGTTTAAGAATTAAACCAGCAGATCTTGGCAAACTAGACTTTGAGGATTCAGCAAAGCTGATTGCTATCATTGCAGCTTCGGTTGCCACAAAGATTTTCTAGTTAAGCAAGGAATAATTCCAGACAATATAAATATGTAAGAAAAAAATACATTTATAAAAAATGGCTTCACTCGCAATAATGATAGGCGGCGCTGTGGTGCAATGCGCTTTGCTTTTAGCAGGCAGTAATTTTGCTTAGTTTAAACTGGGGAGGGGAATGACGGCGAGAGAAAAAGACATAACAAAGCTATGAGGAACTAGAGCTGCACAAGAGCTATGAATGGCATAGCCTCACCTTGTCGCAAGTTAGATTTTATTAATGACACACTGAAAAGGAAGGGGCATGCAGCTTACACATTTAAAAATTGTTGATCAAGCAATAAAACATTATTATCTATAACAGGCAACCAATCGAGAATTGCCCCTCATACCAAAAATTTTAGCGACTTTTATCATCCATCGAAAAACAAAAGTATTGCCAAGAAACTCGGGTTTATTGTCGTTGGTTTGACCGTTGTGTATTTTGTTGCCCAGAATATTGGCCCTGAGTTAAAAAATGAACAAAATCTATTATTGCCCAAAGGATATTGGAAAAGGCATCACAGCAAATACAAAAGCTAAGCCAAGCAGCGCGGGGTCAGTGAACAAACTGCGAAAGGAATGGCATCTAAAACAGCGATGTGGCAAAATTTATTTTACCTGCGCCCCAAACGATACAGTGTCCGCACTTTGTTAATACAACTCAAACGGACACCCATCCAAATGGATCCTTCTTTATTACCCTCTGAATAGGCATAGACGAAAAAAAGATTTAAGTACGCAACTCACAGTCAATTGACATGCTTCAGATACAAAGATTGCGGAGCCATTAACACAACAAGAGTGCTTCTGCTGTTGCTCGTCGCTATACAACTGATTACAAGAGGCCGCTAACCTTATCCCCGCATGATTCCGAGTCGGTGATGGAAAGAATTTAAAGGCCAAGGGAATCAATTATTGTTAAAAAAATAGTGTTTCTATTAGAAGAGGCATTTCCGGGAGTTCACAGATCACAGGCGTTAGTTGAAACTTTAACAACAGTTAGCCGAATGACTGTTCTCTACCAGTTATCACAGAGAGTGATTGACAATTCTCGCAACACAGAATGGTTTAGTAAGACTGCCCCTCCTGTTTTGCGGCGCAATGAACTAATGAAGAATTTAAAGGGCTAAAACCAGTATCAAGCAATCCAAAAGAAAAAACAATAAAATGTTGCTGAAAGACTCCAGTACACCCCAGCAAACTATTACCGTTGGTTTGAAAGGTAAGGTACCTTTATTTACCGGGAGAAGCAGAAGGGGACACTCGCATCAGGGCAACCGATCAGTTTGGAGTGTTGTCCCCCATATGGAAACAAAAAAAAATAAAAGAATTGTAAAGATGAAATCGACCCGTGTATTATTTACGAGTAATGGACACACAAACAACCAGCTCCTCAAAGATCTTTTGTGAAAGAAGAACTGCAGATAATTCCGCCAGTACACCAGTTCCGCTTTAATTAATTTACGGTTTCTCAGTGCCCAATTGCATATGAAAACTCTGGAATGAACAAACACCCGTTTTTGTGTTTGTTCTTATCTAATGACTTTTTGTTACAACTGTTGTGCTTGATCTCATGTAGTTTAGATCGCAAGTTTTACGTTGTCATGATGAAAAGTCTTATTGCCAAACACATGCTTCTTTGTAGTTGTCATGTGAATGTTTGACTGCACAACACTGCGGGATATTCCTTTTGCTTTCATTAAAATGATTTTCTCCTGGCTAAATATGTACCTTTTTGACCTTAAACCCCACATACTCCTGATCACCATTCCAGATAATTCTTCCTTCATCTTTCCTAAAACTTCTTGTTAGTAATTGAATGTAAAGGCGAATCTTGAGGGTAAACGGACGTGTCATACATCCTGCATGACCTTTAGCCACTTCTAATTTCCTGTCTTTATTGATGTCTTCAGTAGGGGATATCTATAACAAAAACTATCTGTATCTCGGTTGTAAAGCAACTCTGGACTCAGGATACGAGGGCGCTTCAAGTAGTCATAAAGAAACTCTAAACATCAAAAAGCTTGATAATTCTAAACGTAAACCCAATAAATAAGGATTTGTCTAATTTGACTTTTCTTTTTTTTAGCATTATGCCAAAAAGATGTCATGGAAATCTTCTGAAGTCTGATAATTAGGTTTTGAAGTCAGCTTAATTGCTTCGTACTCTTCTGGTAACAATCTGACATCTTTACGTTGTGCGGATTCTCCATAGTCTTCCAAAACAGCTGTTGTTTCCCCCCCCCCCCCCCCCCCCCACCCCCCCCCCCCCCCTACCTTTCTTCCCCCCCCTTCATCAGCTTGAAAAAGTCTTATTTCTGAAGCATCTGTGGATTTAGTTTCTGAGATCAGTGTTCTTCATGATGTAATGGTTTCATGATACTGTTCTTGATCGAAGCAAATTATAGATGACTGCTGTCACTTCAAACCATGTCTTAAATAAAAGTGTAGAAGTCTGTAAAATGACAGACAGAATTTTTTTTGCCTTGAAGATTACGGCACAAGTTTAGGCGGCTCTCTTGGGGTCCATTCTTTTAGAACATTTTCTGCTGACTAATGGCTTAGTCATTATGCAGGTCATGGAGTTCATGAGGATTTCTAAGTCACTTCTAGAATTGAAACACCACGCTGTTGACTGGCGTTTAACTGCCTACCACTTTAATGCCTTTTGAATATTATTCGTACCTGTGGCGTACATTTTAATGTTGCGTAATGGGTGGAAGCGATCTGCGCCATTGCCCATCATGACAGATTGTTGGCATCCTAAATACATGAGATGTTAGAACCTTTTACTGGTTCATAGTCGTCCAAGTATTTGTTGTTTGCTTTACAGTAATGATGCGACGCCATACTAATTCCCCACGCAGTCCGTTTTCAATCATCTGTACATTGGTAAATCTGACAATAATCAATTTGTACTCCAGTAAACTTCTATGAAAAAGCGTCCCAACTTCATCCAGGCGCAGAAATGTTAATGCGCGGGATCCAGGCTATATGTCTCTGCAGGTACTTCTTAGTTCTTTCAAAGACGTCCCCTCCCCTGCCAACTAACATGTATCTGCCATCAAGTAGGAGTCATGATAGTCTCCCATCGTTTACAATTTACTTTCTGCCACGCATCTTGAGCATGTGGTAATCGGAAGGTCGCTGATGTCCTTTCCCTCTAAGACTAGAAAAAGAACGCGCCTTTAGAGGAAGTGTCTCTTCGTCGAACCTTTCCCCAACTGATTTCATGTACTCATAAGGGGTAAACACCCTTTCTAACATGCGTTGAGTCAAAATATTTTTTCCGTTATTGGGCAGACTTAAGGACATGTAGTGACTCGAATGATTCCCATCATGTGTTGCCTTAGAGTCATAAAAATGACAATGTTATTTAGATTTAAAGCACATGTACTTTCTGATGATGTGCAATGCATGCTACCCTGAAGGCGTTCGTTACGGCTTGCAATATAAGATGAGAGTCGTTATCCTCGCAACGTTATGAAGAAGATGGGCGTTTTTCCATGTCTTAGGATCAACTTTAGTTTGAAGATTGCATTTATGTGCGTGCTCCTCTATACTTCCCACTAATGTGATCATGGTCTCTTACTGTAGGATTGGCTCTCGTCTGATGAGAGGCATAAACGGCAATTCCAACATTTGTGTGGCTAAGTCATACTGTTGTTGGTCTTCAGGGCGTCATCATGATTTCAGATAAATTCAGGATTATTAGGACACAAGCTTTACGCACTTGCTGCATGCGTTTTATGATGTTTTGCAGCATATGGTCCTCTATATAATTCTTGCGTTGAATGCGCTCCATCAACCTAACAATAATGAAGGCAAGATGAACAAATCTGATGATTACTCATTAAGGATGTTTTTTTGAAGTTTTGTGGGTGCTGGCCCTTCATAAGGAAAAATAAGCGACTCGAAGTTGCGTTAAACTACGTATGGAGAACTTTTGCATCCGTTTCCCAGTTCTTAAAAACTACTTAGATCCTGCGTCGGGGGCGTGATTGTTATGTTTTACTGTCAACTCGGGACGATACAATGTTTCTTATGTCGCTTGCGGCTTGACGATGGCATTCTTGTTAAACAATTTTCTGCAGACAGAATTCTTGTTTATGCCAATTTTTGAATTTGGGCCACATAAATCTACTCATTGTGGCTCTATCTTTGTGTAATTGCGGCAGCCCTCTGGTGAAAGCATCAGCAGTAAGTCACACATATTTTTGTCTGGCTCGCCAATCGTTGGGCTGTTCTTCGGACACTTTAATCGGCACCAAATCTGTTTCCTCATCCCCATGTGTAGCATTAAACAGTTATGGGTTGTTTTGTTCTTCAAACTGATAATTTGGTCTACGCTAACAGAAAGGTACCCACTAAAGTTAAGATCTTGGATTGTATAGGGCGATAGTTAGACACTCTTCTGCGTTTTTGCGGGGGTAATGCTGCCTTCAAGAACACACCACATAAACATTTAATTGTCTGTATTCATTGATGTTTAGAACTGCTTTTTTTGCGACTATTGCTGGAGGTGTGGAATGTGAGACTTGCCAACAATCGGCGATACTTAGACTGTTTTAATCTGATCTCTAGGACTTCGCCTCGGACCAACCAGAGCCTCTCATTTGGCTTTCTTCAGCGGCTAGCAGTCAAACTGTGTAAGCAGTTCGTCTAGCCAAACGGGAGTTATCAGTCGTTATGAGAAAGATAGTCTGTTGTTTAGTCCGAGACCAAGACTTCTAGTTTTTCTTCATTTATTTGTTACATAGTCGTTTTAAAACAGCTAACATTACTTTAACGGCGGGTCTATTGTTAGTTTACTTGGAACTGAGAAATTGCATAACAAATCTTGCCTGTACGCTTGCTGGATCAATGACTTCTAAATCCATATCAATTCAGCGCTCTTGACAAATTTTCTTGCATTGCTTCAAAAATTAGGTGTCCTTCATATATCTTAATGCCTGTCGAGTCTCTTTTCTACTCAAAATATTTATTTAAATTAAAAAAAAAATAATTAATCAGAATCATAGCGACGGTTCTTTTTGCGCTTAGACTCAAAACTAAAGTATAAACACCTTTTGGTGTTGTTAATGTGAGCTGTTTAGAGAGAGTTTAATGTTATGCGATGTGTTTTTACTTTTTTTACAGCATTCCTTTTTGTATCTGGCTCGGCGTCTGGCTGTGAGTAAAACTTGCCTGCCTTTCTTTGAGATCAAATAAGACGTTTGTGTGACGCTGCTACCTGTTGTAGTCATCTTAAAATCGGCCTGGGTTAACGATTATAATTCTTCTTCCGTGATGTTTGAGTCAACTAGCGCTTTATTTATTATCAGCTGATACGAACTAAGTTTAGCCGTTCGTTATTCAGTTGAACCATAGCTGTGTGCTTTTGGAGTTTAGTTTTATTTTTTTGCTGGCGGCACATACAGCTAATGAACAAGCCAAGAGCCCCCCCCCCCCTAAAGACAAACTCCTAGAGTAAAGCTGCGGGCGCGCCTTGCCCGTTGGCTAAGAGACTACGCTCGTTTGCTGATAGAGCACTAATAGTCGATGCTCCAGTATTAACAGATGTAACTGCATTAAAGGCAGCTGAATACCTCGTTGGTTTGCTTGTATTTTGGAAAGGTCTGCTCTAGTTTTTGTTGCATTTGCGTAATGTTTAGTTAATCTGAAGGTTTTTTACTTCAGGGGTTTCTAATCAGCAGAGTGTTTGCCTGCTATTCATCTTCATCTCGACATCTCCGGTGCTGTGAGGCACCTTTTGGATAAAACCTGATCAGAACAGCTTTTTATTTATGATAAAATTTAATTTAGTTATAATACAGATTTTAATCTGTTTTCTTAAATATTCAGCTAGCCATCATATATAAAAAACAATGTACTATAAGCGGTTTATCAGCTTCTACTTCCCTTTATCAGTTGAAATGTTTATTAAGTCTCTCACATTTCTCCCGCTTCCATCACATCTCATTATCCTTGATTGACCTTAGGTCAAATCACAATTAAACCGTTATTTTGTTGTTAAATATTCAATCAAGCCAACATTGTGAAGATGTAAATTCTTTAGACACTAGGTCTGCTTTGGGATTTCTTCCCCTCCCACACCCCAAACAATTTCTTATTACGTCAAAATGATGATAAGGTATAAGCCCGCTAGCGTAGATTGGTTAGGGACTACCGTCAATTGTACATTGAACTTTCGTTATTTTAGGATTAAAAAACTTTTTTCACATTGCTCTTGCGAATGGTTCATCATCTTCACACAGCAATAAAAATACCTTTAAGGGATATTGCTGTCGGTGCTAAAATACTAAATATTACATATAGTGTCTGCCTGCTTCTGGGATATGTTGTATGATGAGTCACTCTTTCGTATATATTGCTAATCTTGACTGATATTGGGTGCTCAATCAGCCCTGCTAATTCATGGTTGCTAACAACGCTCAAAACTCGAACGAGATGCGAAATGCTATACTTTGCTCAGTGTCTGATGATCTGATAACACGTTTGTATTCATTAAAAGTTAGTTCATATGACAATGTCTTTTAATGATCACTGAAAAGTATGGCGATGGCGGCTTCTGTAACCAAACTCAAAATTAGGGGAATGGGAATAAAGCGATTACCATTACGCATAACTTACAGCTAAAGCCTTTTTGCTGCTTTTAGCAACCATTGGCGCTTCGGCGCCTTATTCTAAGTTGTTTAGTGCTTCTTCATGCCGATTCTTGAAACGCAAGATCTTCCCTTTCGTTCCCGGTTAGCATTAGATCAGATAGGTTTAAAAATATGTCTGCCATTGTGTAAGAAAATATTTCTTGTCCTCAAGTTTTATAGAAATTTTCTTAACGATGCCGCCCCAGATTCTGTACAACAGGTCTGTTTGGGTCTGTTGTTGAATCGAGCGGCTATTTTGAAAGTAAGGACGCGCGGCCCAGGCACAATCACATTCATCCGTCTCCTAGGTCTGGAAATTTGACGTAAGAATTTGATCCGCATCAATAGTAGTGCGTTTATTAGGAACAGTTCAATATTCGCTTATTTCCTTCACGCCTTTGGGCTCTTTCGTTTTTCTATGCGGGGTTAAGAATGAGCCATGTGCTGAACATTTTTTTATAAACAAATTAAAAGTTAATTATTTAAAAACATGGCAGCATTTGAAGGTGAAGAAGATTCTGATGTTTTGATCGTGGAGACGTCTTGAGTGAACATGATCCCTTTGACACGGCATCGATCAAACGCTCTCAATGCCAGCGTGAATTAACAGTAAGTTTCGGTCGGAGCATTTTACAAAAGTTTAGGCCTTAGAACCTCCCGAATTTTATAGACCCAAATGATTTTGAATTAAAAGATGGCCATATGTCAGTAAAAAAGACCAAGGGCAACTTGTTACGGCTTACAACTAAACCCGACCATCAAGTTTTTTGCCGTGCGGTTCAATTAGAAAATAGACTCCGTTGTGAAAGATCAAAATCGCCTTGGCATTGCTAGACCAAAATTAGATAGGGATGCAGTTGCTATACTTTCAAAACACATAACAAGAACTCCCGGGAAGATACACCAAATGCCAAACATCGGAACTTAAAGAAAATTAAATCAATCAGCAGGCGAATTAATATATACAAATAGAAGCAGAAACAGTTTTCAGATAGAAACAGCGTTTAAAAACAATTAATGATTCCCCATTGCCTCATGCGAGAATTTATTAGCCTTGATCGTACTTTAAGAACCACCAGAGGCGAATTAACAAAAAATTTGCCCCCCCCCCCCCCCAACAACTAGGTGAACTAGATGGGCATATAAAAGGAAAAGAAAACTCGTTGAGGCTGATGACGCCAATTTGGGCCTGAATATTAAAGAAACGAATATCCCAAAGAATAAAGATCCTTGAAAAGAAAGCATCACAGCAAGATAAAGTGCTGACTACTAAACACAGAGAACTCCAAATTACGAATCAAAGGTGAACAGAAGTATAAGAGGAATCTATCGAAAAAATTTTAATGAAGACACGACACTAGCAGAAACGATACGAAAACACTGTTTAGGAGAGCAGGGGTTACATTAGTAAGCGTTATAACAGCCTAGGATTTGCAATAAGTACACTGGTGATGGCTATTTACAGGCCGGACGGTGGAGGTCAAAGTCCGTGCCTCCGTCGCCATCGTCTCCACCTGATAAATCAATGGGGTAAAAAAAAACAGCTTGATCATCTGCGAATTTATTAAAAAAATTAGCCGGTAAAGCACTATGACGTCTTTTACCCGGTATATTAGGCAGTATTGTCAGCGGGCTTTTGTTCTACCTGCAAGCAAAGTAGTTAGCTTTATGCCCGAGCATTCTATGGTCATTAGTTCTCGTAATAGTCGGGTAATTTTTAGTAAGATAAAGACAAGTAATCCTCTAGGCCAGTTAATCCAAGAACAAGCGCTGTCTTTTCATATTCCCTTGGTCATCGCGAACAGAGTTCCGCGCCTTGCTTTGTACTGAGTCTTCAATGACTTTGGGGGGTTTGGACTTGAATTAGAGACTTAATCTTGGGCGTTTCGCTTTTATTGTTTGTAATATTACTGGCCCAGGAATTTATGTCGTTTTTCCCAAACCTTCTGTTCTTTGCCTGCAATATGAATTTCAATTTTTAGTTTATTATTTTCTACCTGAAGTTTGAGAGTTCAGGAAGGCAACATGTTAAAACCAGTGCAACAGCAAAGTTCCTTTCCTTCTTGCGTTATTGCTAAAAATTTGGTATCTTTAATACTTGAAGGTAAATCAACTGTTGGAATTAATATGGCGTACTCTAATTTGCTAAAGTATTGTTTGTGGCGGTCAAAGCCAGTAGAAGTATCAGTTATGCCCTCGATCTTGCCTGTGCTTGCGACCCCTAGCAAAACCCAAAGTAAGTACGAATAGAGTCGTTTATTCGTTCTATTCCGCCCTAGTTAGGCCCTTGAAAGTGTTAAGATAAATGTTGTCCATTGCTGTTTTATGCTCTTGCTCTATGGACCCGAGGTTGAAAGCTGTTGCGCATTGAAGAGAAGATGTTGTAAGGAGGATTCCAGTCAAATTTAAACTTTCTGTGCATGCCTCAAAAATAAGGGGTGCCAAAGCCATGATTAAGATCCAACTTTTGTCTAAAGGTCTGTCTTGGTGTTAATATCGAATTGATTCGATCTTTCAAAAGCCTTCATGTCTATTCGGTTGCTGAATGGATTAAAACGGTTTTGTCATTTGGCAATGGCGCTGGCAATCTAGTCAAAATACGTCTCGAAGGTTGTAATAAAAATGAAATCTGTACACTGACCTCAACCAAAGGTCAGGATGATTTAAATGATCTGCATACGGACACTCCACCCCAGTTGATGCATCAAAACACGGCAAAGTTTTATCGGTTTGGTAAAACACTGCATAGGATAAAATAAAACCAAGACTTTCGCGTGTGGTTTTTTATAGGTGGGTTAGATATCTTGTTTTAAATGGAGTACTCACCTTTTTATGAAAGGTGACAGGTCTGGGTCACAGAAATGGCGAGGGTTTGTCAGTTGTTTTATATTTTTAAGACTTGTAGTGCGGCTCCAACAGAATTATTTTGCATTCAGTATATTTGGAAAATGCACTCATTTTTAATTTGTTTTAAAAAAATGTTTGTAACTATAAACCCAAGACCGCCCTTCGTTTTAGAACATTGTGTTAAAGAACGATTGCGGAACCAAAATGGTCGCCACTCCATGATATATTTTAACAATGTAGTATGGTTTAATATAGTAAAGCAGGGGGATAATAAGATTCAAAAATTTGGCCCAAACAGGGCGTCAAGTTAGCCAGTTAACAATACCTGATGGTTATTACGGGTTTAGCTCACTAAAAGATGCAATGAGTAAAACTTTGACATTACTTCAAATTTACAATGGCAAATCTAAAACAAATTAACATTCAAACCTGAAGGAAGCAAAATTACTTTTTGATAAAGAGCTAGCTAAAATGTTAGGGCTTTGCAGATGACAATCATAGATTTAGAGTTGTGCCAGTACAAAACTACTTATGTGGGAGAACATCCGCTCGATCTGCCATTACAGTTCATTACTCTATATTCATTTGGATGAGGCTCAGCACTGCTGGAAAAATTATAATGATGGAAGGCCTTCAACTGTTTGAAGAAGGCTTTCCATCAGGGAAAGAAAGCTGCATATTGCGATTATGAAATTATACCAATTCCCTAATTTACAGTTAAAAAGATTAGTTTGTGGAAGGGCGGATCTTTTAATATAAAAACAAAAGACAAAAACAGGAAAGCCGTGAAATGTGATAACCGGCCACTGTTTTAAGAAATAAAATAAATACGTTACATAAAAAATAATGTCGCGTGGGCCAGAAGAATTCAGGAGTTACATTAGCGCCTGTAAGGGTTATAACCTTAGAATTAAAGACCTTGCGATTGTTGCGGGACTTTGAAAAGAATGGTGGATAGGCCACTTTGTATGGTTTTGAGTACACTATATAAGATGGTGATTATAAACGCAAATGGTTGACGACAACAAAAGGTTTCCTAAAACTAGAGCAACTACGCAATCTAGAGGCAAATAATGTTGGCCAGTATGAATATAAAAATAGTTCGAAAACCTGACAGCAAATGGCATTTAGAACCTTTTTAGATGGGAAATAAAATTTCGAATCATAAGCCCCATTTACACTTTTTAGCGTCACAAAAAGTTTCAGAAAAGCATTCAACTCTGGCCCTTTACATGTAGTATTATGCGGAGACAATAGTCGCGAAAGAAATTGAAATACGCCGTTATGGGATGAAATCAGTACATCCTCCAAGAAAAGAAACAGTTGGAAAAAAGCGTTACAAAATTATCAGTTCTTTCCAAGCAGAAAATTAGGAGACACGTTCACAATGATATTTGAAATTTCTGTCTTTAAAGTGTGGAGAGGGATGGGGTTTGTGGGCGGTTAGTGACGTCCTTATAAAAGGAATTAATATTAGCTGGCAAAAACTTAGACGTTAAACGCCTTAACTTTGTTGTCGTCGTTCTTCACAATGGCGAGGGATATTAAGTTCATAACAACCAAGCACCAAAATCACCTGTGACTTAAATAGAAACCAATCTTACAGAACCTAAATTGGATTAATCTTACACATTTAGGTCTTGTAGGGTTTATATACTAAACAGGTTTTGACAGAAAGTATGATAAAAATAATAACTGGATTAGATTAAATTCTGCTATAAAACCATGGAGCAGTTAAACTTTATGACAAAACTCCTCATTGCTCATTGATTTGTGGGCAGATGGTTTGTGGAAAAACAATATTTGTCCTAGACCTTTTTACAAACAGTTTATCGTTAAAAATTTTAATCATATTGGTAGTTTTGCCCAACACTTAAATAGAACAAAGCTATCATAAATAGAAGGTTTATATGGCAGATGATGACATATATTAGTTGATACTAGCAATAAACTGAGTGAGTGTTTAGAACATTTTTTAACTGTTTGAAGGAACGCAACACTATTTATTATAGATGACAGTTCGGCAGAAAGAGACATAGTTAAAAAGAGAAACACTTTGTCAAAACTAGCTTTCAGCGGAAGGCACGCTGGGATAGTGTGTGGATTTTATGCCAGAAATATTAAACTCGGTTTTAAAAGACTTTAGAGAACAGTTAAAGACTGTAGTTTTATTCACATGAAAGACAAAGACTCATTTGAAGAATGTTTGCGCGAAAATGATGGTTATTGAAAATGACCGGGAAAAACACAGGATTAAACAAAAACTGAAATCTGAAAACTTTAGTAAATTAGTATTGAAAACGGAATAACCCTACACAGTATGTTTGTTTGTAGGGTCGTTATTTTTTGTTTACTTGTCAGAGAACAGGAATAGGCGGCTTTTAGGCCACTTTCGCCCAAAAACGTGGTGGAGTAGCAAGTGAGTCTGAATCGGTGTTTATTCGTTCTCTAGTATTCACAATATATACGACAAGCAGTGTGTGCGTGTGTGTCCAAAAGGGCCCAAAATAACATCGGACACTCTAATTAAAGAGATTGTCGATGGGGCCAGACAGAAACACAAGAAAATCTGTCTCAGAATCAGCACTCACAATACTGTCATGCGACTGTGCTTTTCGGGTAAAATTTTTTGTATGAATTTTGTATTCATGGTCTTGCTTTTTAGAAACATGCGAAGAACAGAATATCTCAGAATTCTGTATACGAGAAGTGAATCAAGATTTATTGTAATATGTTAGTTTAAAACCTACAACAATATTTGTTTGTGATTTTTTAAACAACAGTAATGTACTTTTAATTTCTGGAACAGTTTTATAAAAGGTCAGTACTTTAGGAAAGGGACATAACTCTTGGACTCTGAGTACAACGTCACCTGCCCCGTAAAGTGCGTTTAAAACCAATAACCGGATATATAGCGTCACCGGATATAACGTCGCTCAAAAAACATTCCCCGAGGGATGACGTAATATCCCGGAGTCGACTGTATAAAAATACTTTTCATCTACAGCCACCCCCACAGAGATAGATATTTATACCCATTTTTCAGGAAGCTCAAAAGTTCCAATTATTTTATTTTTGTAAACTTTTTCTTGCTTATGATAATATGGTTTTTAAATTTTGGGCACATCATATTGCCTGAACGTGAAAAAGTCAGGGGTGGCGTTTCTTCCTTCTTCGTTAATCTAAACACTCAACTAAAATTCTGCTTGAGAACAGTTTTAATTTCATCTGTTTCCTTGTCACCAAACTTTCACTCGACTCAGAAGCTAAAAACAGGGAAACCCTCTTTTTTTTTCCCTTTCTTTTTTTTTTCCCAAAAATTTCCCTTGGGCAAGAGATCTGATGGAAAAATGAATTAAGAAACCCAAATGTGAAGCAACATAAAGGAAAGTCGAGCAATGGCCCATTTATACTGTCGGGGGCCCAAAACCACATGCCCACAGTGCATGTTTTCTGCCCCTTTGGGTTCAGCATGACTCACGTGGTGTTTTCAAACCAATGAAGGCACTTGTTTTCCAAAATAATTAGCGAGACAAATTTGAAAAAAAAAAACCTTTTAAATTTTGTACAACTGTAAAAAAATGATATCTAAAAAAAAAAAAACCAATTCCAAAGGAAACAATTTATTTTCAAAACATCCAAAAACTGATCAATCTTATGTACCCAAATCACAACAACAATCTTGGAAATTTTTGCCCACCCCCCCCACCCCTGCACAAATACCAAAGAACTTGCAAATACAAGCATTTCTTTTTCTTTTTTTTCTAACCAACTTTTGCAAGCAGAACCCAAACCTTTTAAGGGGTCACATAAATTACAACCTCTTATAATTTTGTAAACAACAAGGGCAATATAATTTCATACATTAAATCTGTCATCCCACTCAAATTTCACCCCCTGGGAACCCCTATACTGTTTATACCATATTAACTTTCAAATGAGCGCTAATGCCATATCATATAGTAAATGACCACTGTGTTTGAAATCCAACATTTTCTCGTGTCAGAACGTAAAGTAAAAAATATTCGTACATACAACTTTCACATGCCTTTTTTTTAGGGCCTTTTCAGCAACCAACTCCACAGCTGTTTTGGACTTTTTTTTTCATCCCTCACACAACTATTAAACCCATGCTTTCAGTTCTAAGGTTTTCTGTCTTTGAAAAGAAATGATTACCGATTGCTTTTTCAAGTTTCTTTGAAAAAATTAATAAACAAACAACAACAAAAGACCCAAAACCTTGACATCAAAAAAAACTTAGTGCTTGCCATTTTCTTGTGTGAAGTTTGGGTGCAAAAAGATTTTTGATGACTTAAGCCTTTCTGTGGTCACATAACTCCAAATAAGATCACAAGGGAAACATTTGAATTGACCAAATTTTTTTTTAGCAACAAATCCTTTTTCTTTTCTCAGGACTCTGAAAAATGCAAAAGGATGGGGGGGAGGGCAGGCTTACAGGCCATGACAGTCCTGTACGGGTAGTTGGGACCCCCCTAATGACAAACTTATCAGGTGTGGGGGTGTCTAGTGGGGAGGTGGGTGTGCCAAGATCAGACAACCCCCATGTGGGGGACTGCCGCCCCGCTGAAGTACAAAAAGGGCCCGCTGACAAATTTTTTGTTTTATAACAAAGTGATTTCAGAGTACCCAGTATGCTCCGTCCCCCTTTCCGGCAGACACTGAACCCCCATACGTCCCAGTCCCCGCATTTTCATCCCGCAGAACTATTACTGGAAAAACCCTTTTTTTTTTCCCGCAGTTGTGGTAGAACACACTCCAGGTGGAAGTATTGGATCCCCGTAAGTCTTTCCCGCATCAAAACTTAAAACAACTTCCACCCCCCCTCCGTGCAATTAATCAAGTTGGGTTTACGATGTATACAACCAAAACCAATCCAGATCCATCTTAAAATTTTTTTCCCCCTATTTGGTAGAGGGGGTGTAGGTGGGCTCAGACCTCTGCTGTCTTTTTGTGCTGGGGGTCCATTGATCATGGGTTTACAAACATACACCTCCGCATTCTACAACAGTGGACGGCTCAAGGCTGTCTTGGGTTTGCTGGGGCTCCCTTGATATGGTTCCCAAAACATAAAAGCCTGCCAGCAGTTCACAATATGGGACGGCTCTGGCTGCGGTTTGCTGGGGCTCCATTTATCATGGTTTAAAAAAACTCAGCCCGCCAGCAGTTCAAAGTAGGGCACTTTCTTCATTATTAAAATTCAAAAATCTTTTTTATTTTCTCCTTCATTTTTTTTGGGTTTCTTTTTTTATTTATTTTCCCTTTTTTGGCCCGCTCAGGTGTGAAGTAATGTTTAACTCTTTAATGCCACATGAAGAAGAAGTTTAGTAATTTTATCTATTTCACCCCATGAACGAAAAATTTTGTAATTTATATTTTTTTCACCACAGAAAAAGAAGAATTTAGTAACGTATTTTTTCACCACATGAACGAAGAAGTTTTGAAATTAAATTTATTTCACCCCAGTGCTAAATTCGTAATTTAAAATTTATTTTTCCACAGTGCTAAGTTTTTTAATTAAATTTTTTTTACCACAGTGCTAAGTTTAGTAATTAATATTTATTTTACCACAGTGCTAAGTTTAGTAATTAATATCTGTTTCACCACAGTGCTATGTTTAGTAATTAATGTTCATTTCACCACAGTGCTAAGTTCAGTAATTAATGTTCATTTCACCACAGTGCTAGGTTTAGTAATTAATATTTATTTCACCACAGTGCTAAGTTTAGTAATTAATGTTCATTTCACCACAGTGCTAAGTTTAGTAATTAATATTTATTTCACCACAGTGCTACGTTTAGTAATTAATATCTGTTTCACCACAGTTCTAAGTTTAGTAATTAATATTTATTTCACCAGAGTGCTCACTAGTCCAGCCTAATATCATTATCACTGGGGCAATATTGTAAGAAAGTTGTTCTCTTCCAAGTTTGATCACAAGAAATCAGTGAGTCCGTTTTAAAAGGAAAAAAAAAAAACCAAGTAGAATAACTGATCTACGATTCAGACTTGAACTGTGTATGTGGAAGCTCAAAGACTCTTAACTCACTAATGACAACCTCTTGCAGTGAATAAAATATCTTTTATGTATCTTTATAATGATGTTAATAAGCAATCAGACAAGGCTGTAGCTTGCCTGTTGTCTGCTTAAGTTAAACAGTGGAGTTTTAGTCAGCACTTTCATTGCATGGCTTCTCTTCCTCCTTCACCTCTACCCCCTCCCTCTCTCCCATTCAGTTGGCCGTCTTGTTCTATTTTTTGTTTGGATTTGATCTGCTTGAAATTTCTGTTTTGTTGTGGTTATATTGTTTCATCAAATTCAGTGCATAGGCATTTGTCTACTATCATTTTGATATTATTGAATTGTTGGTTTTGTTATAATTATGGTTCATGCATGTGTATAGGTACTATTATAGGTATGCTATTCTATCATGGCTCATGGAAGAAATGGTTCTTTCCAGTCACCATGAATGCAAATAAAAAATGATAATGAGTTAAGATAACTATAGATAATTGGTCATGGACTCCAAGGTGTTGAGAGAGGATATATAAAACACATCTCTTCTTCTGCTGTATTTCTATGTTGAGAGAGGATATATAAAACACACCCTTCTGCTGTGTTTCTATGTTGAGAGAGGATATATAAAACACACCTCTTATTCTGCTGTATTTCTATGTGTGGAGATTGAAATGCTACACACATCTCTTAGTATGATTAAAATCATGAAGATGATCTTTTACTACGATTGAAGTCATGAAGATCTTTTAGTATTACAAAAGTCATGAAGATGATCTTTTACAATGATTAAAGTCATGAAGATGATCTTTTACAATGATTAAAGTCATGAAGATCTTTTAGTATTACAAAAGTCATGAAGATGATCTTTTACAATGATTAAAGTCATGAAGATGATCTTTTACTATGATTAAAGTCATGAAGATGATCTTTTACTATGATTAAAGTCATGAAGATGATCTTTCAGTATGATTAAAGTCATGAAGATGATCTTTTACTATGACTTAAGTCATGAAGATGATCTTTTACTATGATTAAAGTCATGAAGATGATCTTTTACTATGACTAAAGTCATGAAGATGATATTTTACTATGATTAAAGTCATGAAGATGATCTTTTACAATGACTAAAGTCATGAAGATGATTTTTTAGTATGATTAAAGTCATGAAGATGATCTTTTACAATGATTAAAGTCATGAAGATCTTTTAGTATTACAAAAGTCATGAAGATGATCTTTTACTATGATTAAAGTCATGAAGATGATTCTTTTACTATGATTAAAGTCATGAAGATGATCTTTTACTGTGACTTGAGTCATGAAGATGATTTTTTTAGTATGATTAAAGTCATGAAGATGATCTTTTACTATGATTAAAGTCATGAAGATGATCTTTCAGTATGATTAAAGTCATGAAGATGATCTTTTTAAAGTCATGAAGATGATCTTTTACTATGACAAAGTCATGAAGATGATCTTTTACTATGACTAAAGTCATGAAGATGATCTTTTACTATGACTAAAGTCATGAAGGTGACAGACTAAAAGGATACAGTATATTTTTCTGTGTAGGTAAAGGGAGAACTAGCTGATGAGCCTTACTATTTGTTGACATTGAATTATTGGTAGCAGTGGGTAAATTTTTTGTGGTAGGTAAAGGGAGAACTAGCTGATGAGCCTTACTATTTGTTGACATTGAATTATTGGTAAGCAGTGTGTAATTTTTCTGTGGTAGGTAAAGGGAGAACTAGCTGATGAGCCTTACTATTCGTTGACATTGAATTATTGGTCAGCAGTGTGTAATTTTGCACACCTCTGCACTGTTGCTTTGTTATGAAAACTGTTAAAAGTGATAAGCCGTGTTCTATACTTAGCTGGAGTGAGACTGTTGTCAGTCACAAACTTTTCTTGAGAAATGCATGGCCTTTCATGGCTGATGTGGGTGGTTACGGGCTTGTGGCTTGTAGTGTCTGATCATGTTACATTAGCATGTGGGTGTTACTGGCTTGTGGTGTCTGATCATGTTACAATTAGCATGTGGGTGGTTACTGGCTTGTGGTGTCTGATCATGTTACATTAGCATGTGGGTGGTTACTGGCTTGTAGTGTCTGATCATGTTACATTAGCATGTGTGTGGTTACTGGCTTGTGGTGTCTGATCATGTTACATTAGCATGTGGGTGGTTACTGGCTTGTAGTGTCTGATCATGTTACATTAGCATGTGGGTGGTTAATGGCTTGTGGTGTCTGATCATGTTACATTAGCATGTGGGTGGTTACTGGCTTGTGGCTTGTAGTGTCTGATCATGTTACATTAGCATGTGGGTGGTTACTGGCTTGTAGTGTCTGATCATGTTACATTAGCATGTGGGTGGTTACTGGCTTGTAGCATCTGACCATGTTGCATTAGCATATGGGTGGTTACGGCTTGTGGCTTGTAGTGTCTGATCATGTTACATTAGCATGTGGGTGTTTACTGGCTTGTAGTGTCTGATCATGTTACATTAGCATGTGGGTGGTTACTGGCTTGTAGTGTCCTGATCATGTTACATTAGCATGTGGGTGGTTACTGGCTTGTGGTGTCCGAATCATGTTACATTAGCATGAGTGGTTACTGGGTTGTGGCGTCTGATCATGTACATTAGCATGTGGGTGGTTACTGGCTTGTAGTGTCTGATCATGTTACATTAACATGTGGGTGGTTACTGGCTTGTGGTTTGTAGTGTCTGATCATGTTACATTAGCATGTGGGTGGTTACTGGTTTGTGGCTTGTAGTGTCTGTTCATGTTACATTAGCATGTGAGTGGTTACTGGCTTGTGGCTTGTAGTGTCTGATCATGTTACATTAGCATGTGGGTGGTTACTGGCTTGTGGCTTGTAGTGTCTGATCTTGTTACATTAGCATGTGGGTGGTTACTGGCTTGTGGATTGTAGTGTCTGATAATGTTACATTAGTATGTGGTGGTTACTGGCTTGTGGCTTGTAGTGTCTGATCATGTTACATTAGCATGTGGGTGGTTACTGTCTTGTAGTGTCTGATCATGTTACATTAGCATGTGGGTGGTTACTGGCTTATAGTGTCTGATCATGTTACATTAGCATGTGTGTGGTTACTGGCTTGTGTGTCTGATCATGTTACATTAGCATGTGGGTGGTTACTGGCTTGTGGTGTCTGATCATGTTACATTAGCATTGGGGGGAGGGGAAATGGCTTGTGGTGTCTGATCATGTTACATTAGCATGTGGGTGGTTACTGGCTGGTGGCTTGTAGTGTCTGATCATGTTACATTAGCATGTGGGTGGTTACTGGCTTGTAGTGTCTGATGATGTTACAGTAGCATGTGGGTGGTTACTGGCTTGTGGTGTCTGATCATATTACATTAGCATGTGGGTAGTTACTGGCTTGTAGTGTCTGATGATGTTACATTAGCATGTGGATGTGACTGCTTGTGGTGACTGATCATGTTACATTAGCATGTGGGTGGTTACTGGCTTGTGGTGTCTGATCATGTTACATTAGCATGTGGGTGGTTACTGGCTGTGGCTTGTAGTGTCTGATCATGTTACATTAGCATTGGGTGGTAACTGGCTTGTGGCTTGTAGTGTCTGATCATGTTACATTAGCATGTGGGTGGTTACTGTCTTGTAGTGTGTACTCATATTACATTAGCATGTGGATGGTTACTGGCTTGTAGTGTCTGATCATGTTACATTAGCATGTGGGTGGTTACTGGCTTGTAGTGTCTACTCATGTAACATTAGCATGTGGGTGGTTACTGGCTTGTAGAGTCTGATCATGTTACATTAGCATGTGGTGGTATACTGGCTTGTAGTGTCTGATCATGTTACATTAGCATGTGGGTGGTGACTGGCTTGTGGTGTCTGATCATGTTACATTAGCATGTAGATGGTTACTGGCTTGTGGTGTCTGATCATGTTACATTAGCATGTGGGTGGTTACTGGCTTGTAGTTTATAGTGTCTGATCATGTTACATTAGCGTGTCATCCCTCCCTCTTTCCATCAGCATCAGAAGTTTTGATATTCAACTCTCATCCCAGGCTCGTAACCTCGGTGTGACTTTTGATTCCACCCTCTCTTTCAAGCACCACGTGTCTAACGTTTGTAAGGCAGCATATCTGGAAATACGTAAGATCAGTTCAATCAGACACTTCCTTTCACTGAAGCACAAAAACTGGTTTGTTCCCAAGTTCTCTCAAGGCTGGACTACCGCAACAGTCTCTTGGCTGGCTCACCAAAGTACCTACCCAATAAACTGCAGAAGGTTCAGAATAGTGCTGCCAGGCTTTTTTGCAAAGCGTCTAAACGTAAACATGTCACTCCTCTGTTGCAGTCCCTCCACTGGCTTCCAATCCAGAGGCGAATTGACTACAAGCTGGCTTCTATCTGTTTCTCTTCTGTTTCTGGCACTGGACCAAAATATCTTTCCGACATCCTCCACATCTACATCCCATCCCGTCATCTTTGTTCCTCTGCCGACAGTCGCCTCTTGCGCATTCCTTCTGTCAGAACAAAATCTTTTTGGTCAACGTTCTCTCTCCTTCCAAGGACCAACTGTCTGGAATACACTTCCCATCAGTGTCAGACACCTACCTTCACCCTCTTCTTTCAAATCTGCTGTCAAAACTAACTTCTTTCATCAGTCGTAACACTCCCCCCCCCCCCCCCCCTTCCCATTTCCCAATCCACCTTGAGTGGGTTTTTGCGTACATGCGCGAGTGCCTGGTGGTTGTGTTGCTTGTACGTGCAGGCCGTGTTGATGCGAGTGCTTGCGTGCGTGCGGGTGTCTGAAAGCGTGGGTGTGTGGTCATGCATGAGCACATGTACGTGCGCGTTCCTGCGCGCGCGCGTGTGTGTGTGTGTGTGTGTGTGTGTGTGTGTGTTGTTTGGTAATGAAAAGCACTTAGAGCCCTAAATTATAGAGAATAGGCGCTATATAAATTAACATTATCATTATTACTATTAGCATGTGCGTGGTTACTGGCTTGTGGCTTGTAGTGTCTGATCATGTTACATTAGCATGTGGGTGGTACTGGCTTGTAGTGTCTGACATGTTACATTAGCATGTGGGTGGTTACTGCTTGTGGCTTGTAGTGTCTGATCATGTTACATTAGCATGTGGGTGGTTACTGGCTTGTAGTGTCTGATCATGTTTACATTAGCATGTGGGTGGTTACTGCTTTGGCTTGTAGTGTCTGATCATGTTACATTAGCATGTGGGTGGTTACTGGCTGGTGGCTTCTGATCATGTTACATTAGCATGTGGGCGGTTACTGGCTTGTGGTGTCTGATCATGTTACATTAGCATATGGGTGGTTACTGGCTGGTGGCTTGTGGTGTCTGATCATGTTACATTAGCATGTGGGTGGTTACTGGCTTGTGGCTTGTAGTGTCTGATCCTGTTACAATAGCATGTGGGTGGTTACTGGCTTGTGGTGTCTGATCATGTTACATTAGCAAGTGGGTGGTTACTGCTGGTGGTGTCTGTTCATGTTACATTAGCATGTGGGTGGTTACTGGCTTGTGGTGTCTGATCATGTTACATTAGCAAGTGGGTGGTTACTGGCTGGTGGTGTCTGTTCATGTTACATTAGCATGTGGGTGGTTACTGGCTGGTGGTGTCTGTTCATGTTACATTAGCATGTGGGTGGTTACTGGCTGGTGGCTTGTGGTGTCTGATCATGTTACATTAGCATGTGGGTGGTTACTGGCTTGTGGTGTCTGATCCTGTTACATTAGCATGTGGGTGGTTACTGGCTGGTGGCTTGTGGAGTCTGATCATGTTACATTAGCATGTGGGTGGTTCCTGGCTTGTAGTGTCTGATCATGTTACATTAGCATGTGGGTGGTTACTGGCTTGTGGCTTGTAGTGTCTGATCATGTTACATTAGCATGTGGGTGGTTACTGGCTGGTGGCTTCTGATCATGTTACATTAGCATGTGGGCGGTTACTGGCTTGTGGTGTCTGATCATGTTACATTAGCATATGGGTGGTTACTGGCTGGTGGCTTGTGGTGTCTGATCATGTTACATTAGCATGTGGGTGGTTACTGGCTTGTGGCTTGTAGTGTCTGATCATGTTACATTAGCATGTGGGTGTTACTGGCTTGTGGTGTCTGATCATGTTACATTAGCATGTGGGTGGTTACTGGCTGGTGGTGTCTGTTCATGTTACATTAGCATGTGGGTGGTTACTGGCTGGTGGTGTCTGTTCATGTTACATTAGCATGTGGGTGGTTACTGGCTGGTGGCTTGTGGTGTCTGATCATGTTACATTAGCATGTGGGTGGTTACTGGCTTGTGGTGTCTGATCCTGTTACATTAGCATGTGGGTGGTTACTGGCTGGTGGCTTGTGGTGTCTGATCATGTTACATTAGCATGTGGGTGGTTACTGCTTGTGGTGTCTGATCCTGTTACATTAGCATGTGGGTGGTTACTGGCTGGTGGCTTGTGGAGTCTGATCATGTTACATTAGCATGTGGGTGGTTACTGGCTGGTGGCTTGTGGAGTCTGATCATGTTACATTAGCATGTGGAAATGGTGAGAAGTGGCTGTCTGGCTTGCCTGCCTGCTGTTGTAATGGAATTTGTGTAGCCCCAGTCACTGGTCATGCTTGAACCCTGTCTCTCTCTCTTTTGGCTTGCTATCACGCCATGTGTTGGTTCAATGAAGTGGCAGGCAGCACAAGTATTTATTATTGTAGCCAGAGTTTTGATTGACTGTCCATTTATATATGATGATTTTACCGACAGGTTGTATGGCTGCTGCTGCTTAGAACAGTAGGGCCATGTGGTACAAGACCAAACAAAGATAGAAACTACAAAAGAGTCAAGAAAAAGATAGTTGGACAGATGTGGAGAAAGCAGCTAATCCATCTGCAACACAACACTCATTCCCCTACTGTGTAGCCTCCATCCAACACTACGCTCATTCCCCTACTGTGTAGCCTCCATCCACCCTGCCATCTCACTACCCTCATTCCCCTACTGTGTAGCCTCCGTCCACCCTGCTATCTCACTACCCTCATTCCCCTACTGTGTAGCCTCCATCCACCCTGCTATCTCACTACGCTCATTCCCCTACTGTGTAGCCTCCATCCACCCTGCTATCTCCACACCACCCTCATTCCCCGACTGTGTAGCCTCCATCCACCCTGCTATCTCCACACTACCCTCATTCTCCTACTGTGTAGCCTCCGTCCACCCTGCTATCTCACTACCCTCATTCCCCTACTGTGTAGCCTCCATCCACCCTGCTATCTCCACACTACCCTCATTCTTCCTACTGTGTAGCCTCCGTCCACCCTGCTATCTCACTACCCTCATTCCCCTACTGTGTAGTTTCCGTCCACCCTGCTATCTCACTACCCTCATTCCCCTACTGTGCAGCCTCCATCCACCCTGCTATCTCACTACCCTCATTCCCCTACTGTGCAGCCTCCACCCACCCTGCTATCTCACTACCCTCATTCCCTACTGTGCAGCCTCCATCCACCCTGCTATCTCACTACCCTCATTCCCCTACTGGTGTAGCCTCCATCCACCCTGGTATCTCCACACCACCCTCATTCCCCTACTGTGTAGCCTCCATCCACCCTGCTATCTCCACACTACGCTCATTCCCCTACTGTGTAGCCTCCATCCACCCTGTTATCTCCACACTACACTCATTCCCCTACTGTGTAGCCTCCGTCCACCCTGCTATCTCACTACCCTCATTCCCCTACTGTGTAGCCTCCATCCACCCTGCTATCTCACTACCCCATTCCCCTACTGTGTAGCTTCCGTCCACCCTGCTATCTCACTACCCTCATTCCCCTACTGTGCACCTCCATCCACCCTTTGCGGTCGGCTGGGCTATAAGCAACATTATCTTATCTCTTACCCTCATTCCCCTACTGTGTAGCCTCCATCCACCCTGGTATCTCCACACCACCCTCATTCCCCTACTGTGCAGCCTCCATCCACCCTGCTATCTCACTACCCTCATTCCCCTACTGTGTAGCCTCCATCCACCCTGCTATCTCACCACTACGCTCATTCCCCTACTGTGCAGCCTCCATCCACCCTGCTATCTCCACACTACGCTCATTCCCCTACTGTGTAGCCTCCGTCCACCCTGCTATCTCACTACGCTCATTCCCCTACTGTGTAGCCTCCATCCACCCTGCTATCTCCACATTACCCTCATTCCCCTACTGTGTAGCCTCCATCCACCCTGCTATCTCACTACACTCATTCTCCTACTGTGTAGCCTCCGTCCACCCTGCTATCTCACTACGCTCATTCCCCTACTGTGTAGCCTCCATCCACCCTGTTATCTCCACACTACCCTCATTCCCCTACTGTGTAGCCTCCATCCACCCTGCTATCTCACTACCCTCATTCTCCTACTGTGTAGCCTCCGTCCACCCTGCTATCTCCACACTACCCTCATTCCCCTACTGTGTAGCCTCCATCCACCCTGCTATCTCACTACACTCATTCTCCTACTGTGTAACCTCCGTCCACCCTGCTATCTCACTACGCTCATTCCCCTACTGTGTAGCCTCCATCCACCCTGCTATCTCACTACCCTCATTCCCCTACTGTGTAGCCTCCATCCACCCTGCTATCTCCACACCACCCTCATTCCCCTACTGTGTAGCGTCCATCCACCCTGCTATCTCACTACCCTCATTCCCCTACTGTGTAGCCTCCGTCCACCCTGCTATCTCACCACCCTCATTCCCCTACTGTGTAGCCTCCATCCAAACTGCTATCTCCACACTACCCTCATTCCCCTACTGTGTAGCCTCCATCCACCCATCTCACTACCCTCATTCCCTACTGTGTAGCCTCCATCCACCCTGCTATCTCCACACTACCCTCATTCTCCTACTGTGTAGCCTCCGTCCACCCTGCTATCTCACTACCCTCATTCCCCTACTGTGTAGCTTCCGTCCACCCTGCTATCTCACTACCCTCATTCCCTACTGTGTAGCCTCCATCCACCCTGCTATCTCACTACATTCATTCCCCTACTGTGTAGCCTCCATCCACCCTGCTATCTCCACACTACCCTCATTCTCCTACTGTTGTAGCCTCCATCCACCCTGCTATCTCCACACTATGCTCATTCTCCTACTGTGTAGCCTCCGTCCACCCTGCTATCTCACTACCCTCATTCCCCTACTGTGTAGCCTCCATCCACCCTGCTATCTCACTACCCTCATTCCCCTACTGTGCAGCCTCCATCCACCCTGCTATCTCACTACCCTCATTCCCCTACTGTGTAGCCTCCATCCACCCTGCTATCTCCACACTACCCTCATTCCCCTACTGTGTAGCCTCCATCCACCCTGCTATCTCACTACGCTCATTCCCCTACTGTGTAGCCTCCATCCAACACTACGCTCATCTAGCCAGACCAACAGATGATAAGAAGAAAAACATCTAGCCAACCAACAGATGATAAGAAGAAAGACATCTAGCCAGACCAACAGAAAAGAGAATTGTAGATACAAGTCAAAAATAAAATAAAAAGAAGTATCCTTTGCACAAAATCCATTTCCATTTCATTTTGATCATAGTCCTGCCAACAATGAAAAACCCCATCCCTAGGACCAAAAAAAAAAGCCCTTGTCAATGACACAGAAGTTTACTTCTATTAATACATCATAACTGATCACACACATCATTTCCAGGGCTGTCATCACATGGCGAAAAAAAGTTCTGTCCAGTACATAAAACATAAAGTACATAACTATTTACAAATTATATACATTAACATAAAACACAAAGTGCAATGCACAAGGAATTTTCGAACATCTGTACATTCCCAACACAAGCTAAGTACCAAGGAAGAGGTGGGGGTGGGGGTGGGGTCTATACATTGCACTCTTGGCCATCACTTCCAGATTTCTGCTGCAGTCAAACTGACCAAACAGGTCCACACCATGGCTGCAGCTACTCTAAAGTACCACAAGGACCTGAAGACACAAATGCACCATATCTCTAATACCACTGCATCATACAAACCAACCAGTGTGCAAGGTGGACTGGGGACCAACAGAGGTGGAAGGTCTGACATGACAGTGGAAAGATAGGAGATAATGTTGCTTATAGCCCAGCCGACCGCAAAGGGCCACATCAGGGCTGTGACAGTGGAAAGAAGATCCTTTAAGATTACAGAACAATAACAACAAATATTAAACATGAGAGAAAAATTAACCCATCTCCTTTTAATTTTGCACCATTTTGTATATATGGTTACTGTAATAGCCCAGGACTGACACTGCTCATGCAAAAGGTGTCATATCCAGCATAAAAACAACAATAAAACAATTTAAATAAAAAAACCCAATAAAACAACAATTTAACATCACACATAATATATATGATACACCTTTCATTCACACCATAACAATTCTCCTTAGTAAAACACAATTACATTATAAAAACAAAATACCAGCCAGATAACTACACACTGCAGAATGGACAACTCATGTAACTTATCCGATAACAAAAAAGCTGGTATGACATACATTCTATAAGAGGTAAATGAATAAACATCTTAGAACAGAAGAAAGGGCAAAAAGCTGGTATGACATACATTCTATAAGAGGTAAATGAATAAACATCTTAGAACAGAAGAAAGGGCAAAAAAGCTGGTATGACATACATTCTATAAGAGGTAAATGAATAAACATCTTAGAACAGAAGAAAGGCAAAAAAGCCAGAAGGAAAGTGGACGGCCATTAAGCCAGAAGGAAAGTGGATGGCCATTAAGCCAGAAGGAAAGTGGACGGCCATTAAGCCAGAAGGAAAGTGTATGGCCATTTAGCCAGAAGGAAAGTGGACGGCCATTTAACAGAAAAAGCAGAATCAAAGAGAGTGACAGAAGAAAGAAATCACAGAACTTAGGAGGCAGAGATATCATATCATGTTTACTGAAAAAGCTCCGGGCATATCTGCAGGGACACCACATCAGGTCACAACCAACATCTGTCTCAACTGAAGGAAACCAAAAACATCAAGCAAATACAGGGACACCATATCAGATCACAACATACATCTGTCTCAACTGAAGGAAACCAAACAATCAAGCAAATACAACATATGATACTTGAGATCACACCTGCAGCAGTTCACTCTTTGGACAATTTATACAAAGCTAGAGCACCAGCTCTTTTAACTTCTACTTGATTCATCATTTCCACAACCCTCTATTATAAACACACACAACACACACATGTGCGTATGCATGCATGCATGCATGCACACACTTACACACACACTATTACTAACCGTTTCATTCAAATAGCATTGCAGAATGTGCAGTACTGCCCATGTCAGTGTAGATAATACAAGTGCTTGCATTGAATTGAAAATAAAAGTACAATGGCAAACAAACTAACAAATAACAACAACATGCATTCACAGACTGAGATAACAAAGACCAGCCACCGTGGTGAAGTGGTTAGTGTCGCGGACTCCTGGCTGGGAGGTCGTGGGTTTGAATCCCATCAGAGTCATGTGGGTTTTTCTGCCCCGACCAGCTCCTACCCAGAGTTGAGTTTGCTACTTGTTCCAGACCAATCAAAATATATATTTATAAACACACTGCATGGTTGTTTATGCAGAATATGGATCAAAGTGCATTCTACAAATATAAAAGTAACCATTCTCTGTAAATAGATGAGAAGACATTGAGAAAGAGAGAGAGAGAGAGAGAGAGAGAGAGAGAGAGAGAGAGAGAGAAAAGAGAGAGAGAGAGAGAGAGAGAGAGAGAGAGAGAGAGAGAGAGAGAGAGAGAGAGAGAGAAAGAGAGAGAGCTAGGCCAGAACTCAATAAACTTTAAAACAAGATTTTTGAAGAAAAGAGGGAGCATTACAAATTGTTCAATAATAACAAACGTAAAAGCATATATGTGAAAAAAAGTCTAATAGAACCAACACTGTCCTGAAAAAAAAAGAAAAACAAAAGGAATTAACAGGTTTATGATGACAAAGAACAGCCAAATCTGGATGACAAATATCACCAAGTTCTTATTCTTTGTCCACTTCAACAACTACATCAAATATCCTAGAACACTGCCAACCAACATGCAAAGAGGAAAAATAGTTTTCATTCAATATCAATAACTTGAAAAAAAAAGTATGATTGTCTCATAAATATGATAATAATGTTTCTGTATGAAAACAATTATCAATATATTTCCAAGAGTAAACATTGTGCATATAATACTGAAAAGCTGTCCTGTACCACCCTTGGAGGCCTGCGCTTTGTTGCCTGTACCCATCGTCAACACAGCGCAGGCCTCCAAGGGTGGTACAGGACTGCTCTAAAGGCAGATGAGGACAGTGCTTCTCTGGGTCCTCCCCAGCACCTTCGGGTGTTTCTTTTTCTTCTGAAAAGCTGTCTCAGATGAAACTTCACATCATGGCTTGAGTGTGTGTGAATGTGGTGTGTGTGTGTGTGTGTGTGTGTGTGTGTGTGTGTGTGTGTGTGTGTGTGTGTGTGTGTGTGTGCGCGTGTGCGTGTGTGATTTTATATGTTCACACACATGTGAGCACATGAGTGTACGCAAAAACACACATTAACTTACAGATTACATAAATTGCAAGCACTGACACTTGTGTCACAATAGCATTTCTCCTCTTGACATGTTAAAACACTGGTAAACAACAAATGGTTCCATCAGATCATCATAAAGGTCTAGGAACAGGGAAGTCTCAAATACCCATTGTCACAACTAACTCTTTCCCATAATGGCCATGGCCTCCCTGTCTAAAATCTTCATCGCTAGCTTTTCCACTTGCCACCATTTTATCGTCTCTTCTTGTTTGCAGAAGCAACTCACTGGGCGAAAGCTGTGGCCACTGGCATGGCATGTAATGATAACGGGTCCCTGTTGTCAGCTATGGCCACTGGTATGGCATGTAATGATAAGGGGTCCCTGTTTGTTGTCAGCTGTGGCCACTGGTGTGGCATGTAATGGTAAGGGGTCCCTGTTTGTTGTCAGCTGTGGCCACTGGTATGGCATGTAATGATAAGGGTCCCTGTTTGTTGTCAGCTGTGGCCACTGGTTGGCATGTAATGATAAGGGTCCCTGTTTGTTGTCAGCTGTGGCCACTGGTGTGGCATGTAATGATAAGGGGTCCCTGTTTGTTGTCAGCTGTGGCCACTGGTGTGGCATGTAATGATAAGGGGTCCCTGTTTGTTGTCAGCTGTGGCCACTGGTGTGGCATGTAATGATAAGGGGTCCCTGTTTGTTGTCAGCTGTGGCCACTGGTATGGCATGTAATGATAAGGGGTCCCTGTTTGTTGTCAGCTGTGGCCACTGGTAATGGCATGTAATGATAAGGGGTCCCTGTTTGTTGTCAGCTGTGGCCACTGGTGTGGCATGTAATGATAAGGGGTCCCTGTTTGTTGTCAGCTGTGGCCACTGGTATGGCATGTAATGATAAGGGGTCCCTGTTTGTTGTCAGCTGTGGCCACTGGTGTGGCATGTAATGGTAAGGGGTCCCTGTTTGTTGTCAGCTGTGGCCACTGGTGTGGCATGTAATGATAAGGGGTCCCTGTTTGTTGTCAGCTGTGGCCACTGGTATGGCATGTAATGATAAGGGGTTCCTGTTGTCAGCTGTGGCCACTGGTGTGGCATGTAATGATAAGGGTCCCTGTTTATTGTCAGCTGTGGCCACTGGTATGGCATGCAATGGTAAGGGGTCCTTGTTTGTTGTCAGCTGTGGCCACTGGTGTGGCATGTAATGATAAGGGGTCCCTGTTTGTTGTCAGCTGTGGCCACTGGTATGGCATGTCATGATAAGGGTCCCTGTTTGTTGTCAGCTGTGGCCACTGGTATGGCATGTAATGGTAAGGGGTCCCTGTTTGTTGTCAGCTGTGGCCACTGGTATGGCATGTAATGGTAAGGGGTCCCTGTTTGTCAGCTGTGGCCACTGGTGTGGCACGTAATGATAAGGGGTCCCTGTTTGTTGTCAGCTGTGGCCACTGGTGTGGCATGTAATGATAAGGGGTCCCTGTTGTCAGCTGTGCCACTGGTATGGCATGTAATGATAAGGGGTCCCTGTTGTCAGCTATGGCCACTGGTGTGGCATGTAATGATAAGGGGTCCCTGTTTGTTGTCAGCTGTGGCCACTGGTGTGGCATGTAATGGTAAGGGGTCCCTGTTTGTTGTCAGCTGTGGCCACTGGTGTGGCATGTAATGATAAGGGGTCCCTGTTTGTTGTCAGCTGTGGCCACTGTATGGCATGTAATGATAAGGGTCCCCTGTTGTCAGCTGTGGCCACTGTGTGGCATGTAATGATAAGGGGTCCCTGTTTGTTGTCAGCTGTGGCCACTGGTGTGGCATGTAATGATAAGGGTCCCTGTTTGTTGTCAGCTGTGGCCACTGGTATGGCATGCAATGGTAAGGGTCCTTGTTTGTTGTCAGCTGTGGCCACTGGTGTGGCATGTAATGATAAGGGTCCCTGTTTGTTGTCAGCTGTGGCCACTGGTATGGCATGTCATGATAAGGGGTCCCTGTTTGTTGTCAGCTGTGGCCACTGGCATGGCATGTAATGGTAAGGGGTCCCTGTTTGTTGTCAGCTGTGGCCACTGGTATGGCATGTAATGGTAAGGGTCCCTGTTTGTCAGCTGTGGCCACTGGTGTGGCATGTAATGATAAGGGGTCCCTGTTTGTTGTCAGCTGTGGCCACTGGTATGGCATGTAATGATAAGGGGTCCCTGTTTGTTGTCAGCTGTGCCCACTGGTATGGCATGTAATGATAAGGGGTCCCTGTTTGTTGTCAGCTGTGGCCACTGGTGTGGCATGTAATGATAAGGGTCCCTGTTTGCTGTCAGCTGTGGCCACTGGTGTGGCATGTAATGATAAGGGGTCCCTGTTTGTTGTCAGCTGTGGCCACTGGTGTGGCATGTAATGATAAGGGGTCCCTGTTGTCAGCTGTGGCCACTGGTATGGCATGTAATGGTAAGGGTCCCTGTTTGTTGTCAGCTGTGGCCACTGGTGTGGCATGTAATGATAAGGGGTCCCTGTTTGTTGTCAGCTGTGGCCACTGGTGTGGCATGTAATGATAAGGGGTCCCTGTTTGTTGTCAGCTGTGGCCACTGGTGTGGCATGTAATGATAAGGGTCCCTGTTTGTTGTCAGCTGTGGCCACTGGTGTGGCATGTAATGATAAGGGGTCCCTGTTGTCAGCTGTGGCCACTGGTATGGCATGTAATGATAAGGGGTCCCTGTTTGTTGTCAGCTGTGTCCACTGGTATGGCATGTAATGATAAGGGGTCCCTGTTGTTAGCTATGCCACTGGTATGGCATGTAATGGTAAGGGGTCCCTGTTTGTTGTCAGCTGTGGCCACTGGTGTGGCATGTAATGATAAGGGGTCCCTGTTTGTTGTCAGCTGTGCCACTGGTGTGGCATGTAATGATAAGGGGTCCCTGTTTGTTGTCAGCTGTGGCCACTGGTGTGGCATGTAATGATAAGGGGTCCCTGTTTGTTGTCAGCTGTGGCCACTGGTGTGGCATGTAATGATAAGGGTCCCTGTTTGTTGTCAGCTGGATCTCATCACCTCACCTGAAATGTCCTGACTGAGTTTGCTGAACCAATCAGAAATACATAACTAACAAGAGCATTGTGCAGCAACCCCCTCAACCTCTCTCAAATGTGATGCTAGACAAATATCAAGTAAAATGTAATAATACATTATGAGCCAAATCTCACAAAATAATGAACAAGACTATAAGATGATTGCAACAGACTAACTAAATCAAGCATTTCAGGAAAAGATGGTTTCAGTGCAGCTGATCAGAAATGTATCTATCCTGAAGTTTACAAGTGAGCATCTTGCAAACACAGTATCCTGTATGATCAATGCAAAGCTTACTGCAGACACATTATCCTGTCTGATCAATGCAAAGCTTACTGCAGACACAGTATCCTGTCTGATCAATGCAAAGCTTACTGCAGACACAGTATCCTGTATGATCAATGCAAAGCTTACTGCAGACACATTATCCTGTCTGATCAATGCAAAGCTTACTGCCTTGTGCGTAATTATTGATGCAATGAAAAAAAAAAAAAAAAAAAGCAGTGAAAACTTTAAAAGCCAACACCATGAACCATGAGTGGGGAAGCAGACTGAGGCAACGAAATTCTTCCCCCATTCAAAGCTACACACTGATCAATTCTTCCCCCATTCAAAGCTACACACTGATCAATTCTTCCCCCATTCAAAGCTACACACTGATCAATTCTTCCCCCATTCAAAGCTACACACTGATCAATTCTTCCCCCATTCAAAGCTACACACTGATCAATTCTTCCCCCATTCAAAGCTACACACTGATCAATTCTTCCCCCATTCAAAGCTACACACTGATCAATTCTTCCCCCATTCAAAGCTACACACTGATCAATTCTTCCCCCATTCAAAGCTACACACTGATCAATTCTTCCCCCATTCAAAGCTACACACTGATCAATTCTTCCCCCATTCAAAGCTACACACTGATCAGTTCTTCCCCCATTCAAAGCTACAAACTGATCAATGTGTGATATTTCCACAACAGTTTGATTTCCCTCATTCAAAGCTACAAACTGATCAATTCTTCCCCCATTCAAAGCTACAAACAGATCAATGTCTGTGATGTTTCCACAACATTTTGATTTCCCAGCTCAACATCAACGAAATTCTTCCCCCATTCAAAGCTACAAACTGATACATCTCTGTGATGTTTCCACTACATTTTGATTTCTCCAGCGCAACATATATATCAACGCAGGTCTCTTCAAAGCAACATATATATCAATGCAGGTCTCTTCAAAGCAACATATATATCAACGCAGGTCTCTTCAAAGCAACATATATATCAACGCAGGTCTCTTCAAAGCAACATATATATCAACGCAGGTCTCTTCAAAGCAACATATATATCAACGCAGGTCTCTTCAAAGCAACATATATATCAACGCAGGTCTCTTCAAAGCAACATATATATCAACGCAGGTCTCTTCAAAGCAACATATATATCAACGCAGGTCTATTCAAAGCAACATATATATCAACGCAGGTCTCTTCAAAGCAACATATATATCAACGCAGGTCTCTTCAAAGCAACATATATATCAACGCGGGTCTCTTCAAAGCAAGCACGTAAGCTACATACAATCAAACCACATCAGCAAAGAGAAAAAAACAACAACACACACCTAGATATGAAGTCAAACAATAAACCTTACAGTATAGCAACAAAATGAAAAATGTCATCAAAGCATTGCAGATACTGATCACCCTTTGTATTGAACACCTTTTCCTGTTTCAGGTAATAACAGACCAGCCAGCCATGCTGGGTTCTTTCAGGACTGTCACCATACAAATGACCGCCTTGTGGGTTGGGCACAGAATAGACCCACTGCCCTGCCATGCATGTCGTAAGAGGCGACTACGGCAGGACCACCTCGCCCGGAGGATAAAGGGGTTTGCGTAGGGCTAACAACCCTACTTGTAAAAATGACCAGTTACAGAAGCATCAACGACAACGAACCAAAACATTCACCTGGGCAAGGAAGGGTCTCCATCCCGGAGACTTATGGCGCGGTGCAGTGAAAGCCGAAAGGAAGCTGCAAGGCCGACTCCCCTTTTAAACACCCAGGGCAACAACGAGAGTAAAGAGGAAGAGAGGCCGGCCTCGTAACAGCTGGAGGCGAGACACTGAGGCAGAGCTAACAACAAGGGACCAACTGGACTGGAATGACCAGAACAGCCCAGAACAGAGTGCGATGGCGAAGGGTCGTCGATGGCCTATGCTCCACCGGGAGCGATGGGCATAATGAATGAATGACCATACAAATGACAAAAAAATGAGAAAAATTTGGCCATCTCAAAATCTTAAAAATCTGTTCTGGAAAAAAACACAAAACAAACTCAAACACCAAGCCATGTTTGGTCAGGCAGTGCACAGGTGGTAACCTTTTCAAAATGAAACTGGAACTGGAGGTACACATACTCCTGAAGCCTTTGACTCTCAAGCTGTTTACAATTTTTGGCAACAAATCATCCCCTCTTCCCCCTATCCCCCCCCCCTCCCCCCAAAAAAATCACAAAAATCACATATGTCAAAAATTATAGTTTTTTGAAGGAAAATGAAAGTAAAGTACAATGAATATATCTATGATACCAACAGGATAAGAGAACTCAAAATCATGGGAGATAACCCAGACTTTTTTGGGGGAGAAAAAAAATTCAAATACATGCATTATGTCAGTAGAAATGGCACCAGAATATATTGCAAATGTATAAAGCATAAATAGCACTTGCTGTTTACAAGAAAAAGTATACAATATTTTCAAGAGGTTTCAAATAATGCATATAAATATCCCATTCAGTTTTGATTTTTAGCAAAAATTTGCCTAGTTTTTCTACAACCACAAAACAACAACAACAAAGGTTAATAATATGAGCATCTAGTTGTACATGACGGACATTCCATGGTTAATCACATCTGTGCATTCCATCTAGTTGTACATGATGGACATTCCATGGTTAATCACATCTGTGCATTCCATCTAGTTGTACATGATGGACATTCCATGGTTAATCACATCTGTGCATTCCATCTAGTTGTACATGATGGACATTCCATGGTTAATCAATCACATCTGTGCATTCCATCTAGTTGTATATGATGGACATTCCATGGTTAACCACATCTGTGCATTCCATCTAGTTGTACATGATGGACATTCCATGGTTAATCAATCACATCTGTGCATTCCATCTAGTTGTATATGATGGACATTCCATGGTTAATCAATCACATCTGTGCATTCCATCTAGTTGTACATGATGGACATTCCATGGTTAATCAATCACATCTGTGCATTCCATCTAGTTGTACATGATGGACATTCCATGGTTAATCAATCACATCTGTGCATTCCATCTAGTTGTATATGATGGACATTCCATGGTTAACCACATCTGTGCATTCCACTGTATTATTTACAGGCTGAGATAAAAGTACAGTCTACACTAGCCATAAGCATCACATTTTGTCAATCCCCCCACTCCGCCTCCCACCCCCACCCCACCTAAAAATTCCCACTTCTGACCCGACTGTGTGCCCTACCTGTCAATGTACTTGGTAGGTTGTCAGCCTCATCAGGGTGATTAGAATCATTTCAGTCTTCAATGAGTTGATCAATACCAATGCCATCTAAATTTCTACAACAATGTCAACATACATATTGTCATTATTATGTAGCAAATCAAACATTGTACCTCTTGGCAGCCAAGCTGGCATGCTCGGCAATGTTTTGCTTTACAAAGTGCAGTACTGAAAATCAAGCCAAAACTAATACAGAGTTCTGGTTTCAAACACCAAAGGCACTTGCCATTTGTAAATATAATCAAGTGACCAGCAAGACTGGACCCTAACTGCAGCTATATTTGTATTTACGAGTGAAAAGTTTATTCAAAAAAAAAAAAGAAGGATAATCCTTAATATTTAGACTGAGTTTCTGTCTGTCATTTAATTCGAATAAACCCACTCTGAAAATAATTTTTGCCTTAGTGTAACGCTTCAAGCTTGAGTGCAATGATGAAAAAAATAAAGTAGCGTAATGAATTACTTCCAATGTGTAAACATTTTGTTGTTGACGCTGTCACTTCTGCTACACAACTATGGCACATACTCCATTTTGCTGCGACATTTGTTTCGGATTAGTAGGTTAAAAGTACATGTGTGTTATTACACATCTGGAGATAAACATATTCTTATAACCATGACGTATACTGTATGTATATTATTATGCATCTAAGATATCAACAAATTCTCATAACCATGATGCTGTTTCTCCTTTTCTTGTTTTAATTTTTTTTTAAACTTTTAAATTTGTGAATGGTAAGAAGGCCAACACTACAACAAGACTGAAAAGATACTTTTCTTTAATACTAAGAGTCAAATTAAAAACTTCCTAAACTAAATGGATGAAAAGATACTTTTCTTTAATACTAAGAGTCAAATAAAAACTGTTCCTGAACTAAATGGATGAAAAGATACTTTTCTTTAATACTAAGAGTCTTGTTTCCCTTTTTTGTGACCCCCCCCCCCCCCCCCCCCCCCCCCCCCCCCGCACCGAATAATCTGTGAAGAAAATAAAATCCATCTGAAAGCAAAAAGTTACTTCCCTGCCAAATTGCTTCTGATAGAATCTAAACCAAGTTCCTGATAGTTTGGTAAATCTTTAGAGCTGTCACACAAGGTAAGTGACATGTGCAATTGAAATCTATTGCACTGCCCTGAAATACAGATAAAGATTACCTTGCACTAGCACCTTCAACTACAAATAGTGTCACAATGAATCAGAAAATCATTTATGAATCAAACAGTCACTTTGAAAATAATGGAATATTTCAAATCAGTTCACCAGTGATGAATACTGTTCAAGTAAAAACATCTGATTTGATATCTTTGCAATTCAGTTTATATGGGATGAGCCATGTTAAAAAATATGTGCGTGTTCTCTTTTTAATTTTCAGTGTTTTTCTTTTACATTTTCGGGTAATTTTTCTTCTACAAAATAGTGCAACCATTACTGGTTTCTGTCATGCTCTGCAAACCAATGAGTTTCTGAAGCACAGGTCCTACAGCTTCATGTTCTGCTATCTGTGGTACTTGAAGAAGTTGATCAACACAGTCAGCGTCTGCTGCATGTCTCGCTTCTTAGCACGCATACGTCCTCGCCGCCTGAAGCGTTTCTCAGCACCCATGCCTTCTGAATGAGAGCACTGGGGACATCAACGGCCGTGCAGTTTTCCAGGAAACAAAGTGTGAAGCGAATGTCTTCATGAAATTCATTGGATTTGTAATAAAAACGGTGTGCTCGTGAGATGAAGACTCGAGCAACTTCATATGGGTTGGTTGGCCAATCATTGGAACGGAAACGGACCAAACCACTCTCCCTTTGTACTGAGGTTGGCAAAGCGACAGGATCTCCCTTTGCCATGCTATGCATGTGGGACACCAGGAATTCAGGCCAGAGCATGTCTGGCTGCAGTTCTGTTTGCAGGCTTCAAGGTGGGGAACAGCCCGCTTGATCTGACGATGGATACGTGCAATCCACATGTGCATGCTAGCGGCTAAAGCTTTAGTGCATCTCGGAGAGCCAGACTGACGCACAGCCAGTCCCGAGCAGCAGGATTGGACAATTCATTGTTGATCAGCTCTTGTCTGGATGTCAGCTGCCCCATAGTTTACTACCTGGCACAGATCTCCACACACACACAGTGAAATCAGGTCTCACCTGCAACACACAAATTGTTTCAATTTTGTAAGTAAATGGGAAAAGTCAGTTTTCAAAACCCAGTAACTTTAATGCTCAGTACTGAAAACAAAGAAAAAGTGGGTAATAAAGCACTACATCTCCAGTACTGAAAACAAAGAAAAAGTGGGTAATAAAGCACTACGTCTCCAGTACTGAAAACAAAGACAAAGTGGGTAATAAAGCACTACGTCTCCAGTACAGAAAACAAAGACAAAGTGGGTAATAAAGCACTACGTCTCCAGTACTGAAAACAAAGACAAAGTGGTAATAGAGCACTACGTCTCCAGTACTGAAAAACAAAGACAAAGTGGGTAATAAAGCACTACGTCTCCAGTACTGAAAACAAAGACAAAGTGGGTAATAAAGCACTATGTCTCCAGTACTGAAAACAAAGACAAAGTGGGTAATAAAGCACTACATCTCCAAACGTTCCAGGGAAACAATATCAGTGGTGCACATGATCAAGAAAACAATGAGAGAGGCAGTATATTTAAGTCTGTTTCTATAATTCAGGACAAACAGAAAGCTGCTGTGTCACTGGCTCTGAAAAATGGGAAGCGGTTAAACTTCACTTAAAGCTTGCAGAGTTTGATACACCACGAAAAGATTTTATTTTGAAAATACGTTCATTTGCCACAAAAGAGTGTCAGCCCATTCCAACTGAACCAGTTAGCAGCCAATGTGGAGACAGTGACAACATTTTGAACAATCTGCAGATCTGCCTGGATTGTCTGATGCATTTCTTTCAGATGGCCTCTCTTTTTCCCTGCTGGGTCCACCATAGCAGTTCATTTTGTTACTCTGTACAAAATTTGAAACTTTCTTATAATTTGGTAGGTAAATCTTTTGACATGCCAGTAGTGACAAACTTGGGGAAAATGTATGAATTCTGTAAATCGAGAAACATTCACGTAATAACTCAATATGCAAACCACACAGCTACATGCACTACAGTACTTGGAGTATATGAGTAACCAGTGGTGAATGTTGATGAGTAACATGTCAGTCACTAATTTCACACTTTGATTCAGACTGAAATGTGTTTTGTTGCAATTCCCCCTCCACAGTATCTGTGCCTGTGGTAGGTTATGTCATTCTCTGTCTTGATCTGTGAGTTCACAAGAGTTATTACAGAAGTGGAAGTAAGTAAACATTGGTCTTCATCCAAAACTGCATGGTTTAATGAGACTGGTCATAGAAATTAGTGGGTAGTGTCCTGCATAAATGCTAATCAGAATAATCAATATGGAACCCTACCATGTAGCAGAATAGTGTATCTTTTTGTGGTTGATTTTACTGCAGCCAGATCCGATACTCATGACAGTACCGTGAGGTCTACTGGCATCAGGAGTCAACAGAATGAACCTTGTGACTACTGGCATCAGGAGTCAACAGAATGAACCTTGTGACTACTGGCATCAGGAGTCAACAGAATGAACCTTGTGACTACTGGCATCAGGATTTAACAGAATGAACCCTGTGACTACTGGCATCAGGAGTCAACAGAATGAACCTTGTGACTACTGGCATCAGGAGTCAACAGAATGAACCTGTGACTACTGGCATCAGGAGTCAACAGAATGAACCTTGTGACTACTGGCATCAGGAGTCAACAGAATGAACCTTGTGACTACTGTAATGCGTTGGAGACAGGCGTTTCTGAGCAAAAATAAATGCCAAGAGCTGAGAAGACAGGGCAGGTGAAAAAAATCAAAAGGAAGAAAAGGTTTATGAAGAAGCAAATTTGATTAACTGACTGCTGTTGGTAGTTCCCAGAGAGCAACTGATATCAGATTATCATGAGGCAACTCATCCAAACAAAAACAAAACAAATTTACCCTCTGTATCTAATCACAGTCATGACCGTAATGATTATAACTGTTTTCCCTGAGATAATAACTGTTTTCCCATTTTATCATTATATGCTAGGGCAAGGTCAAGGCTAGCTCAGCAGTGGGTTCTATCGGTCTAGTCTGATTAATTTGTTTTCTACAGAAGTTTTTTGGCCCACCGACATTCAAAAATTGGTATATAGTTTAGCAATATTGTGCTGGATGAAATTTTAATAGTGACAAATACTTGTCACAGTAAAAAAAAATCCAGGAAAAGAGGTTCTTTTAACTGAGGAGCTGGCACTCACTGCACTGGAAAAAAAAAGGCGGCTTTGTTTTGCTTTCAGTACTAACCCCGCAGCTTGTGTTTAGTTTTTTGTGAGTACAGGTTAGGTAAACTGTCCAGAATAATTATCAGAACATAATCAAAACAAAAAGTAATAGTCCTTAACTATGTCAAAACAAAATTCTAGAGGAGCGGGAGGACTAACACAAGGGGATCGACTGGGGGGACTGAGAAAGATAGGAGAAACTCTAAAAGAGAAGAAAAAAACACACCTGAAAGTCGAAGTGCAGTGGAGGAGAGGACGAAATTCTTTATTTGTCTGAAATGTGAGGTGGGGATAGAAGAAGAACAAATGAGTATACAGTGTCACGATTGTAAACAATGGTGTCACAAGATAAGATAAGATAATGTTGCTTATAGCCCAGCCGACCGCAAAGGGCCATATCAGGGCTGTCACCACGTTAAAAATCAACTCACCAGTCATATAAAAAAAAAAAAAAAAAAAAAAAAAAAAAAAAAAAAACACTTTCATACATCTCATTAAATGACATCGTCTACAAACGCACCAGAAACTTTGTTAAAAATCTTTCTTCCGTAAAATCTTAAATCAGATGAAAAATGTTAATCTCTCTCAAAAACTCAAGGATCACATCAGGCGGGACATCCCTGAACAGGATCTTCATGGACTCCCGCTGTAAAATGTTTGTGTCTCACATCGTGCAAGTCCCAACACTCTAAAAGAACATGTTTCATTGTGAGTGGCGCATGACATGGAATGCACCACGGAGCTTCTTCACTCTTTAAAAGGTAAGCATGGGTAAAATACGAATGGCCGGTGTGCAGCCGGCACAGAACCGTTTCCTCTTTACGACATCCCGACGTGGATGGGAGGAAGTCCTTAAGGTTTGGACGGATCTGAAAGAGTTTGTTACTCGTCTGTGTGTTCCAATCCTCCTGCCAGAGGTCTCTCACATAATCGTTAATTTTGGGTTTCACATCTGAACAGGGGATATAAATGTTGGACAGTTTCTCTCTTGTGGCGTTCTTGGCTAAACGATCAACCATTTCGTTCCCGCCGATGCCAACATGACCAGGAACCCAAGCAAGAGTAATGTTGTAACCGTCCGCTTTCAACTTGCTAAAAAGTTCAAAGAAATGCAAAAGTTCTGGATGCTGAAGGTTGCGGCCAGCTATGGCTTCCAAAGCTGACAGCGAATCCGACAGAACCAGAAAGTCCCTCTTTGAAGAATGTGAGATTATCTTCAAAGCCAGTACCAGAGCGGTAAGTTCAGCAGAATAGACAGAAGCATCAGAATGGATATGTTCCAACAGTATCTGAGAAGGAGCCCCAGGGCAGTAGGCTGCACAGGCCACTCCATCCTCAGACTTGGAACCGTCAGTGAAAACTTTTTGATAGGATGGGAATTTCGAACAGAGGTCAGCATACAATGCCTTGTACGCCAGAGAGCTGGTAGACTCTTTGCGAAAAGCTGCAAGATCGAAACGAATCTCTGGTGTGAAAAAGGTCCACGGAGGTTGATCCGGAAACTTGGAAAAATCGGAAACTACTCCCAGGTTTAGACCTGCATTCCGCACGTGAGGCTGCATACGAAGACCAAACGGCGGAATACATTTAGGGTGTTTTCAAACTTACTTTGGAATGGAGGGTCAAAGACACAGTCATACGCAGGATTCTGCGGTTCTGAGAACAGTCGGATATAATAATTTAAAGACAGTTTCAGCCTGCGGTTGGACAATGAAGGTTCGCCCGCCTCTGCGTACAGGCTGTACACAGGGGTGGTGCGGAACGCTCCAAGACAGAGACGAAGCCCTTGATGGTGGATAGGGTCCAAGAGTTTGAGGTAAGAGGGTCTTGCGGAGCCGTAGACAGCACAACCGTAGTCCAGTTTGGAACGGACCAAGGCTCTGTAGAGGTGCAGCAAAGTTTTCTTATCAGCGCCCCAGTCAGTGTGCGCTACGACCCGCAGAATATTCAGAGCTTTCTGGCAAGAAGTTTTGAGGTTTTTGATGTGGCTGAGAAAGTTCAGTTTCTGGTCAAAATGACTCCCAGAAATTTGGCCTCTTTAACACGGGAATGGAAGATTTCCCTACTTGAAGTTCGGATCTAAAAAAAACGACGAAATTTAGGAAGTGAATACGCGTCTTTTTGGAGAAAAGGTGAAACCGTTTCATCCGCCCATCGATGATTTTATCACGCAAACGGGAGCCTGCGCTGCCTGGGGTACAGGCTTCCAGTTCGTAGACAGCGAAATCACCCACAAACAATGACATCAAACCCTGCAACTGTTTACAAGTTTTATTTTAATACAAAAGGGGCAGAGACAGTATCCCCCCGTGGAACCCCAACTCCTGCTCTGACACAGAAAGGGGGGGTGCCAAAACCCGGGAATGCAGACACTTACAGACCAGGATTTTCAGCTATCTAGAAAAAAATAATAATAAAGGATAGAATGGATCTGCGAAATGCTAGCGGGGGAGGGCAAAAAAATTGAAAGGGAAGCAAAAATGGACAGACGATCGGGCTTTTCAAAAAGGTAGGGGAAAGCCACACTGTGAGAGGAAAAAGCAGGTTTCCGGTGGGGAGATCATGCACTGACCAATTGCAACTCTACACATCCACGGGGAGCAATCGCGGAGGGGCAGTCACCGCTAAACCCAACTTCGTTGACTAAAAAATTTGACAGGGGGCCGGGCAACAATCGGCAAATCCTCAGACCTACTCATCCCTCAAAAGTTGTTAGTGTCTCCGAGCCCTACAGAACACCAGCTGCAAAGTCCCCCCAAAACACCGACCTGCCCATCCTTTGAGGTCAACACGGGAGTCGGGCAAGGATGCCTGCCTTACCTCTGATCTCCACTTGTGAGGCTGGGTGATGAAGACCAGCAGGGCCCCAAACCCAAGGCTCAAAGGCCCTCGGGTGGAAGCTTGAAGACCACTTGAGACGACACTGCCCTGCGTCGCACCTAAAGGACACATGCAAAAACAAAACAGAAAACGACACGTCCCCGGGCACAGGATTGGAGATCAACGTGGGTAAAAACAAAAAGCCTGTGGGGCAACACCACTCAGGAAAAACCCACAACATCGATGGACAGGCCATAAGATTCGAACACTTTACTACCTGGGGACATGTCGAACAGGGGGAGCTGTGAAGATTAAAGGCCAGGATCAGCAAGGGGCGCAAAAGCTTTTTTCACCCCCAGACCCTTTTGGGGGAACGAAAACCCAGTCGCACACCAAGCTAAGGGGTTTAAAAAACCAACGCAAGTCTTTTTTATTTTATGGTTTTGGAACTTGGGGGGGCACCAAGAGCCCGGACAGCAATTCAATCTTTATCAACACCTGTCTTTGCCAATCCTTTCATCAATTGGGCCCGGGGGAACCCAACGAGGGGCTCATGCCCCCCGGAGAAAACAAGCCCAAAACACCAAAAGCATCCCCATAAAAGGGGGTCGGGAGGGCACACCCTGCGAAGACGGCCCATCCCACGCCCCGCCTTTGGCCCCCAGACCCAAACATCAAGACTCCAATGAGGGAAATGGGGGCGGGGGGAAACACACCCTCGTAGAGGACGGGCCCGCACCCCGCCACGCCTTGGGGCCCCAACCCAAAACAAGAGCTCCGATGAGAAGTGGGGGCGGGGAGAAAAACACCCTGCGTAAGGACAGGCCCGCATCCCACGCCACGCCTTGGGCCGCAACCCAATCATCAAAACATCCAGTGAGAAGTGGGGGGCGGTAGGACAAAACCCTGCGTAGAGACAGGGCCCGCATCCCACCAACGCCTTGGGCCGCAACCCAACATCAAGAGCAATCCCAAAGGGAAATGGGGGGTTTGGGTTGGACACAAACCCCGCGTAGAGGACAGGCCCGCATCCCCCGCCCCCCCCCTTGGGCCGCAGACCAATCATCAAGAGCATCCAGAGAGGAAATGGGGTCGGGTAGGACACACCCGTAGAGGGTGGGCCCGCATCCCCCCGCCACCCTTGGGCCCAGACCCAATCATCAAGAGCACCAGATGGGAAGTGGGGTTGGGGTTGGGCACCCCTGCAGAGGCGGCCCCCCATCCCCGCCACGCCTGGGGGCCCCGACCCAATCATCAAAAGCACCAGATGAAAGTGGGGTCGGGTAGGACACACCCTGCGTAGAGGACGGGCCCGCATCCCACGCCACGCCTTGGGCCGCAGACCCAATCATCAAGAGCATCCAGATGAGGAAGTGGGGTTGGGTAGGACACACACCCTGCGTAGAGGACGGGCCCGCATCCCCGCCATGCCTTGGGCCGCAGACCCAATCATAAAGAGCATCCAGATGAGGAAGTGGGGTCGGGTAGGACACACCCTGCGTAGAGGACGGGCCCGCATCCCACGCCACGCCTGGGCCGCAGACCCAATCATCAAGAGCATCCAGATGAGGAAGTGGGGTTGGGTAGGACACACCCTGCGTAGAGGACGGGCCCGCATCCCACGCCACGCCTTGGGCCGCAGACCCAATCATCAAGAGCATCCAGATGAGGAAGTGGGGTCGGGTAGGACACACCCTGCGTAGAGGACGGGCCCGCATCCCACGCCACGCCTTGGGCCGCAGACCCAATCATCAAGAGCATCCAGATGAGGAAGTGGGGTTGGGTAGGACACACCCTGCGTAGAGGACGGGCCCGCATCCCACGCCACGCCTTGGGCCGCAGACCCAATCATCAAGAGCATCCAGATGAGGAAGTGGGGTTGGGTAGAACACACCCTGCGTAGAGGACAGGCCCGCATCCCACGCCACAACTTGGGCCGCAGACCCAATCATCAAGAGCATCCAGATGAGGAAGTGGGGTTGGGTTGGACACACCCAGCGTAGAGGATGGGCCCGCATCCCACGCCACGCCTTGGGCCGCAGACCCAATCATCAAGAGCATCCAGATGAGGAAGTGGGGTCGGGTAGGACACACCCTGCGTAGAGGACGGCCCGCATCCCACGCCACGCCTTGGGGCCGCAGACCCAATCATCAAGAGCATCCAGATGAGGAAGGGGGGTTGGGTTGGACACACCCTGCGTAGAGGACGGGCCCGCATCCCACGCCACGCCTTGGGCCGCAGACCCAATCATCAAGAGCATCCAGATGAGGAAGTGGGTTGGGTTGGACACACCCTGCGTAGAGGATGGGCCCGCATCCCACGCCACGCCTTGGGCCGCAGACCCAATCATCAAGAGCATCCAGATGAGGAAGGGGGGTTTGGGGTGGGAAACACACCCTGCGTAGAGGACGGGCCCGCATCCCACGCCACGCCTTGGCCGCAGACCCAATCATCAAGAGCATCCAGATGAGGAAGTGGGGTTGGGTTGGACACACCCTGCGTAGAGGACGGGCCCGCATCCCACGCCACGCCTTGGGCTGCAGACCCAATCATCAAGAGCATCCAGATGAGGAAGTGGGGTTGGGTAGGACACACCCTGCGTAGAGGACGGGCCCGCATCCCACGCCACGCCTTGGACTGGAACCAACAAGGGAAGCATAAGACGAGACGACCAGTCACCACCTGGAGAAAAACTCTACAGGCAGAACTCAAGTTCACCAACATGACCTGGGGTGAAGCCAAGAGAACAGCCCAAGGCAGAGTGGGATGGAGATCTGCAGTGCGGGCCCTGTGTTCCGATCGGAACAAAGATCACTAAGTCAAAGGCTGGAGAGACTAGAAAAAGGGTGTAGTGGAAAGGCTCTAGAAGAGAAAATAGAGGAGGTTGTAGAGAAAAAAGTGTCAGAACTATGGAAGAGAAAGCTGAAAAAAAAAAAAAGAGAGCTGAACCTGATTTTCACAAACATCCCAGAGAGTAGTAGTGAGAACAGAGAAGAAAGAGTGAAAGTGGATGAGGAAAATATACAAAAAGTAGTTGAAAAGATCTGTCCTCACCTGAAAGAGGAGAATTTCCAGGAGCTAGTGAGACTTGGAAAGTTCAACATAGGGACAAAACCCAGACTGCTCAGAATAAGCGTCAAAAACAAAGAATAAAAAAGAAATTTTGAGAAATGCCAGCAAAATCAATGTAGGGGCGACAGATCAGAAAAAAAAGGTATACATAAACCCAGATTACACACCAAATGAGAGACAAAAAACAATGAACTAAGGGAAGAGCTTAGACAAAGGATAGAGAAGGGAGAAAAAGATATCGGAATCAGAGTGGGAAAATTGTGCGAGTACAGTGGAAACCCTGGCCTGGCCAGAGTGATCAAGAGGAAAACGACAATCAAACTACAAGAAAAAACAAGAACAATGTGAATAGTTTTAAAAGGTATGTAGATAGAAAACCTGGACAGTGAACTTTCATACACATGTATTCTTGTATACAAATGCAGATGGACTGGTAAATAAAAAAGATGAGTTACTTGCATTAGCTGAAGAAAATAAACCACATATTACAGTAGTAACAGATTCTATAGCAAAAAATAAAACAGAAAAAGGCCAACTTTGTTGAATATTCAATACCAGGTTATGAACTATTCTTCAATGAGAATCCCCGAAGAGGTATAACTTTATATGTGAAGGATTCTATAACTGCCAAAGAATACAAGCTTATGAAAGGTAATGACTGATGAAAGTTTGTGGATTACCTTTTCAAATAAGGATAGGCAGAAAATACTGAAAGAACTATTTACAAAAGTCCAAACACAACAACTGAAAACGAAGAGAAAATGTTTGAGTTGCTGAAAATAAATAAGTTTAGAAAAATTCAACTACGTCTGTACTTCTGGGATTTTTATTTCCCAGACATTGATTGGCAAGGTACTGGCTCTTGAGAAAGAGGACAAAAGTTCATAAACTGCTTACAAGACGCATTTTTTAACCAAATGGTGGAAACAACCAACAAGACATAGAGAGGGACAAAAGTCAAATTTATATACTGGATTTAGTACTTGTTAATGATGAAAACATGATATCAGATATTAAGCACTTAGCTCCTATAGGCAAAAAGTGATAATGAGGTTTTAATGTTCTCTTTGTACCTAGGGAGGACCAAGAGAAAGAAGAACCAAAGCAGTCATATCATTTTAAGAGAGGGAAGTTTATGCAAATGAAAGAAGAACTGAAGAAGATTGACGGGAATAAACTGAATGATCTTAGTGTAGAACCATGCTGGTGGGAAAGTAAAAGTATTCTAAATTACGTTCCAAACAAATTATTAAGCATAATCAAAAATAGAAACCAAAGTGGATGAATGCAAAGGCAATGAAATTTGTCAAAAAAGAAATATGATATGTACCAGAAGTTCCCAGTCACTAAGCAGGGAAAAGATTACCAAAATCATATTAAAGCATACATTTAATACTTGTAACAAAAAAATAAGAAAAGCAAAAAAAGGAATTTGAAAAGAAGCTATCAAAGGAATGTAAAAATAAACCCGAAAGCTTTCTGGAGATACGTACAATCAAAAACAAACATGATTACAGGAGTGAGTCCTTTAGTGACTAAAGAAGGTGACACAGTTGAGACAGATAGGGGTAAGGCAGATATTTGAATGCATTCTTTTCCAGTGTATTCACATGGAAGATATCAAAAATATGCCTACTCTAAGTCCAGCTTCAAGGTCAAAAAGAAATAATACTGGAAAATGTAGACATTTTCTGTGGAATCAATAAAAAAGAAACTTCAATCTCTGAACCCTACAACAGCTAACAAACGGTACCCATCAAGAGTAAATCAGACATACCTTGACATTGTCGCTGATTACGACCTGGAGCAGATGGTGGATTTTCCCACTAGAAAAGACAAGACCACACTAGACATTATACTGACCTCCCACCCCTTCTTCTAAGTCCGATGCAAACCCCTACCCTCCATTGGCAATAGTGACCACGACATCGTCCTCTATGACACGACCCTTGCCCACACATCGACCCAGACCACCTCGGTGGAAGATCTTCCTGTGGAAGAAAGCCGACGTTGAAGGGATGCGTCAAGATGTGCGGGAGTTTTGCCAACAACCTACCTCCCTCATCCCTCAGCACCAAACACGTTAGAGCAAATGTGGTGGACATCAAGGAGATGCTTTTCAAGACAGTGGAGAAACGTGTTCCAACCAAGCCCCTCTGCTGCAAGGCACACCAACCCCTGGATCAACACCTCAATCGGTCGAGTCATCCGATGCAAGCAGCGAGCCCATAAAAAGGCACGCAGGACTGGAAGAAGAGGGACGTGGACAGGTACAGGTGATTCCAGCCCAGACCCGTTATGAGATCAAGCAGGCAAGCCGCAAGTATTTGGAAGATGTGATGAGCGAAGACTTCCGCACCAACTCCAAACGCTTCTGGTCCCTACGTGAAGAGCAAGAAACAAGAAGCCGAGGGAGTCGCACCTCTAAAGGACAAGCAGGGCTTTCTGAGGAGCAATAGTCAGAATAAGGCAGAGATCCTGGGCGATCAGTTCCGGTCTGTTTTCACACAAGAGAATACCACCAGTATCCCAGAAAAAGGACCAAGTCCTTATCCTGATATGCCCCCAATACAAGTCAGTGAAGCCGGCGTTAAGAAACTCCTTCTAAATCTCCAGCCTTGTAAAGCCACAGGACCAGACAACATTCCAGTTTTCGTTCTAAAAACCACAGCTTCAGAACTGTCTCCTCTCCTCACTAAACTCTTCCAACTCTCCTTGACACTGAACAAGTTCCGTCCGATTGGAAACAGGCCAACATTGTCCCGATATTCAAAACGGGTGATCGAAGCCTGCCAGCAAACTACAGACCAGTGTCTCTGACTTCTATCATGTGTTAAGTGCTAGAACACATTGTACACAGCAACGTAATGGATTTTTTCGACCTCCACCAAGTTTTCACTGACTGTCAACATGGCTTCTGCCAACGACGCTCCTGCGAGACACAGTTGATTGTCACTAATCATGACATTGCTAAAGACTCTCCAGGGTGCGCAAGTAGATGTACTGCTCCTAGACTTCTCCAAGGCCTTCGACAAGGTCCCTCACCAACGCTTGCTGCGGAAACTGCACTACTATGAGTACGGAACAACACCCTTGGCTGGATCCAGTCGTTCCTCTTTGGCAGAACGCAAGTGGTACTCGAAGGCGTACACTCATCTCCTGCCCCTGTCCTCTCCGGTGTCCCCCAAGGCACTGTCTTGGGTCCACTTCTTTTCCTTACGTACATAATGACCTTCCTGATGTGGCCAAGGACTCCAACACCCGGCTGTTCGCAGATGATGCTCTCCTCTACAGGAATGTCTGCAGTGCCAAGGATAAGTCCTTGCTGCAAGCTAATCTTGACCACCTGGCAGATTGGGAAGACAATTGGCAGATGAGATTCAATGCAGGAAAGTGCAACACACTCCACATCTCGCCAGGCAGACATCTTTCCTTCCACTCTGCATACACTCTTCATGAACAAACCCTGGAAGCAGCATCCTCAGCCAAGTACTTAGGAGTAACCATGACAAAGGATTATCCTGGACCAAGCACGTTGAAACGGTGGCAGCCAAAGGGAACAGGACAGTGGTATTCTTCGCAGAAACTTATAAAAACTGCACCGCTGAGGTCCGCAAAGCCACCTATAAGACCATGGTTCGTCCTACACTAGAATATGCTTCCACTGTCTGGGACCCTCACAAGAAACAAGACATTGACCTCCTGGAAAAGGTCCAGAGAAGAGCAGCTCGCTATGCCTGCAACTGCTATTTGAACGCACACCAGGCACTGTCACTGATCTTCTCCGGAAACTCCAGTGGACAGCCTGGAAACCAGAAGGCACCACAACAGACTGGAATGCTGTATCGCATCGAGAATGGGCTGGTAGATATTCCATCCTCCGTGCTCTACCGTCCTTTCTCACTCCAGGCCTGCGGCAGGAATAGTGCTTGCATCTTCCAGGAGCACTCAAAACACCCAGCTCTACACAACTCCTTCGTCCCCCGAACAGTGAGGGAGTGGAACAAACTTTCTAGTGAGACCACTACAGCTCCAACAGTAGTGGCATTCTTCAGCCGCCTGTGCTGCAGCTCCAGTGACCTGCAGCCCCCCAAGGCTGGCCACTAGTGGAAATCCACACCAGATTTGTACATGTATATAGTTTTTAATCCTGTTTTACCCAAAAAGCCATCCAACCAGCTGGCACTCAACTAAACAGCACAGCCCTGATGTGGCCCTTTGCGGTCGGCTGGGCTATAAGCAACATTATCTAACTAAACAGCAGAGCCTTCAATGCCAATTTGGCCTGGCTCTAGACAAGGAAGAAGAAGAAGAAGAACCCTAATAAGGCAATGTGGTCCTGATGCCATTCCATCAAGACTACTAAAAGAGCTAAATGAGGAGATGGCCTTCTCACTTTATATACTTTTTACTAAATCTGCTGAAGAAATGATACTACCTTCAGATTGGAAAACAGCTACAGTTATACCAGTATTCAAAAAAGGTACGAGAACAGACCCAGGGAATTATGACCAGTGAGCTTAACATGCAAAATTTTAGAATCATTTATTGAGAGGCTATTGTTTAAACATATTACAGAAAACAAATTATATGCCGAGTGCCAACATGGATTTTGTGCAAAAAGATCTTGCGTGACTTAACTTCTTGAAGTGGTAGAAGACTTCACAAAGGAGATAGATAAAAGGAGAGAATCTATGTATTGTACTTTGAGTTTAGAAAGCATTCGATTCAGTACTTGATGAAAGACTCTTAAAGAAATTGGAGTCATATGGAATTAGTAGGAAATAAATTTGGTTGGGTTACAGACTTTCTATTAAAAAGAACTCAGAAGGTAAGGATTAGCAGTTCCTTCTCTCATAGCGCTGATGTTATTAGTGGGATACCACAAAGCAGTATTTTGGGACCAAAATTATTCATGGTGTTTATAAATTATCTCCCTGTAGAATTAAATAGTACATGTAAAATTTTAGCAGATGACACAAAACTTTGTAACTCTCTGAATTTGTATAAGGAATTACAAAAGGATATTGACACATTAGTACAGTGGTCTGATACTTGGAACCTATATATTTTAATGCAGAAAAATGTAAAGTACTTCATATTGGAAAATGAAACCCACAAAAGGTTTACATAATTAAAATTGGGGACAAGGATGTTTAAAAATAGCTAAATGTGAGGAAGAGAAAGACCTAGGTGTGACTTTCGACAAAAATTTGCTATTTGACAAACATATTGCGAAATTTATTAACAAGGCCAACACAATGATTCGAATATAAAAGAACATTTACATTTCAAGAAAAGGGCACTTTTTTTTACAATTATATAAGACACTAGTTAGACCTGTTCTTGAATATGGCACTACCCGTATCATATGGTTTCCAATGCTAAAGAGACAATCAGAAAGGGCTAGAACAGGTTCGAAGAAGAGCAACAAAGATGATCCATAATATAAAGGAAAGATTAACATACCAGGAAAGATTAACATTTGCAACCTTCCAACATTCAAAGCAAGAAGAATAAGAGGGGACTTGATTCAAACACATAAGATATTGATTACTGTATTGATTACGTTGATAAAGCATGTTGTTGTTTTTTAGTCAACAGACAAATACTACAAGGAACAGTGAAGATAAGATATTTAAACAATATTCCAGAACTAATTTGGGAAAATTTACATTTACTAACAGAGTAACCGAAAATTGGAATGAATTAACAACTAACATCTAGTGTGCACCTAGTATTAAAACTTACACTCCCTTACACTCCCTAAAAAAAATGCATCTCTCTCATTCTTTACATCAAGCTCACTCTACACTATAATATTGTCTGAATCACTTTTAGTGGAAGGACGTTTAAACTGAAGAACAACATAGTACTAATGTTTTTAAGAACCTCATAGATAAACACAAATTAATAACTAAAATAAAATATGAATTTGGTGGATAAATTAGACTCAGCTAGTCTATGACTGGACCAACAGGCATAAGAATAAATATAAGGAGTGTAAAAAGCCTAAATAGGCTAAGTTGTTTTGATACAATGCCCCAAATCCTGATCAAGGGATCACAATTGGTTTTCCCTGGGAAAACAGTTTACTATGGCTTTTAACATTAAGAATCACAACTGTTTTCTCCTACCTCAAAGGAAAACAGTGAAAATAGTGTCTTAGGGATGACATGTTTTTGTGTGTGTTCAAGCTGGCAGTATGCACATGAACCATCAAGATATTTGTTTCTTCTTCTTCTTCCGTGAGTCTCCACAACAACAGGCAGATTATTATAGACTATGAACGGCGTCTGCTGGGGAAAAAAAAACCAAAAACATTACTCCGTGAGTCTCCACAATCAACTATTTTAGAACATGATTATTAACTAGCACTCATACAGCCAACGGTGCCCCACCTCCTAGCCCACTGCCGTTACGACCCTAACAAAAAAAGCCCAAGAACAAAAAAAAAAACAACGGGATCGGTTATTCCTCGGGTCCAAATGGCCTTATTTGGTCTAGCCTTCACACCTGAGGACTCCATCAGAGTAATGATGATGTCGTCAGGTGGATAATGCACGTTCATCCGGTTTTCTGCGTGAACTCTTCAGCGATACTCCCCTCGCTGAACACTGACTGGAACTGGATTCAGTATTTCAGCTTGGGTTTTCGGATCTGAGAAGAGCCGTCCATCTTTCTTGATGGGTGGCAACACCAATGTTGGATGTTCTTTGGTGCTTTATGAAGCTCCAGAACTTTTTGTTCTTAGCTGCTTGTGGCTGTTGCTCCTCCTCTTCAAAAGCATCGTTGAGGTAGCTCCAGTAGTTCTGTCGCAATTGTCGCTGAGCGATTCATCGGAGATTCCTTGCTTTTTCTTTGTCCGCTTGCCTACCAGATTTCTTTTTCTTCTTATAAGCCCTGTTGCGTCTGTTCATGAGTTTTACGCAACTCTGGAGTAACCCATGGCTGATGGGGCTTAGAACGAACAGTCTTCTGGGGATAAACGTCTTGATGGCATTTTGCAGGCTAGGGTGTCCTTAAAGAGGTTCCAAAGCTCCTCTGTACAGGCCAAGTTTTCTTTCTCTAACTTCATCATGGAGGTCATGCATTGTACTTTTGATGCTTTCCCAGTTTGCTTTCGCATATAGAGGAATTTCACGTTGTTGTTGACTATTTATCTTCTGCGCCTGGATGTTGAACTCACAGTAAACCATATCATGGTCTGAGAGCCCCTGCAAAACCTCGACCCTTGGAATTAATTGTGGATGATTCTTCACAATTAGGTCTAGTGTGTATATTCCCCTATTTGGTTCCATGACCACTTGTTCAAGGCCGTTGTCATAGAGTGTCTCCATTAAGTTTCTGTGAAGGGTAGGGTACTGTGGTTTGTATGTGCTCGTCTGGAAAAATAGCCATAACTCAGGATCAGGATCAGGATCAGGGGCGTTGTATCAATACAACTTAGATATTTAGGCTTTTTACGCCCCTTCTGTATGTATATATCCTTTTTTTTTTTTTCATAACCGTTGGTCCAGTCATAGGCTAGCTCAGACTTATTATCCATCAAATTCATATCTAATTTTTGTTAATAATTCATGTTTATCTATGAGGTTCTTGAACACATTAATACTGGGTGCACGTTTGATGTTAAGTACTGTTAGTTTATTCCAAAAGTTGGTTACTCTATTAGTAAAAGTAAATTTTCTTAAATTCGTTCTAGAATATTGTTTAAATATCTTATCTTCACTGTTCCTTGTAACATTCTTCTGCGGAGTACAAAAAAAGCGTGCTTTATCAACATCATCAATTTCATTAAATATCTTGTATGCCTGAATCAAGTCACCTCTTATTCTTCTTGCCTTAAGTGTTGGAAGTTGCAAATATTTTCCTGATATGAGTAATCTTTTATATTATGAATCATTTTGGTTGCTCTTCTTTGTACCTGTTCTAGAGCTTCTGATTGTCTCTTTAGCATTGGATACCATACAGTGTTGCCATATTCAAGAACAGGTCTAACTAGTGTCTTATATAATTGCAAAAATGTGTCCTTTTCCATAAATGTAAAGGTTCTTTTTATTATTCCAATCATTCTGTTAGCTTTATTAATACTATTTACAATATGATTGTCAAATAATAAGTTTTTGTCAAAGTCACACCTAGGTCTTTCTCTTCTTCACATTTAGATACTTTTATTTCCTTGCCCCCAATTTTCATTATATACTCCTTTTGTGGGTTTGTTTTACCAATATGAAGTACTTTACATTTTTCTGCATTAAAATATAGGTTCCAAGTATCAGACCACTGTACTAATGTTTCAATGTCCTTTTGTAATTCCTTATGTAATTTTGGAGAGTTATACAGTTTTGTGTCATCTGCAAAGACTTTGCATGTACTCTTTAATTCTACAGGGAGATCATTTATAAACACCGTAAATAATATTGGTCCCAATATCCCACTAATAACATCAGCACTATGAGAGAAGGAGCTACCAATCCTTACCTTCTGAGTTCTTTTTGATAAAAAGTCTCTAACCCAACCAAGTATATTTCCTATTATTCCATAAGACTCTAATTTCTTTAAAAGTCTTTCATGTGGTACTGAATCGAATGCTTTTCTAAAGTCTAAATACAAAACATCTATATCTCTCCTTTATCTATCTCCTTTGTGAAGTCTTCCATCACTTCTAAAAGTTGAGTCACACAAGATCTTTTTTGCACGAAATCCATGCTGACACTCAGCATATAATTTATTTTCTGTCATATGTTTAATAATAGCCTCTCTAATAAATGATTCTAAAATTTAGCATATAATGCATGTTAAACTCACTGGTCTATAATTTCCTGGATCTGTTCTTGTACCTTTTTTGAATACTGGAATGACTGTAGCTGTTTTCCAATCTGAAGGTACTATCATTTCTTTAACAGATTTAGAAAAGAGTATGTAATTAAAGTGGGAAGGCCATTTCCTCGTTTAGCTCTTTTAGTATTCTCGATGGGATGGCATCCGGACCACATGCCTTATTAGGGTTTAAAGATTGAAGTTTCTTTTTATTGCATTCACTGAAATATCTACATTTTCCAACATTATGCCTTTTGACCTTGAGGCTGGACCTAGAACAGGCATATTATTAGTATCTTCCCTTGTGAATACACTAGAAAAAAATGTATTCAAAATATCTGCCTTACCTCTATCTGTCTCCACTGTGTCACCATCCTTAGTCTCTAAAGGGCTCACTCCAGTATTCATCTTTGTTTTCGATTGTACATATCTCCAAAAGGCTTTTGGATTTTGTTTACATTCCTTTGATAACTTCTTTTCAAATTCCTTTTTTGCTTTTCTTATTTTTTTGTTTACAAGTATACGTGCTTTAATATAATTTTGATAATCTTTCCCTGCTTTGTGACTAAGAATCTCTGATACATATTATATTTCTTTTTTACAAATTTCATTGTCTTTACATTCATCCACTTTGGTTTCTGTTTTTTATTTTTCTTAATAATTTGTTTGGAACGTTGTTTTCTATTAAAGAATTTAAAATACTTTTAATTTCCACCCAACATTGTTCTACACTAAGATCATTGAGTTTATTCCAGTCGATCTTCTTCAATTCTTCTTTCATTTGTATAAAATTTCCTCTCTTAAAATTATATGACTGCTTTGATTCTTCTTTCCCTTGCTCCCCTCCTAGGTACAAAGAGAACATTAAAACCTCATGATCACTTTTGCCTATAGGAGCTAAGTGCTTAATGTCTGATATCATATTTTCATCATTAACAAGTACTAAATCTAGTATATTTGATTTTTGTCCCTCCCTGTGTCTTGTTGGTTGTTTCACCATTTGGTTCAGAAATGCATCCTGTAGGTAGTTTATGAACTTTTGACCTCTTTCTCCAGAGCCAGTACCATGCCAGTCAATATCTGGGAAATTAAAATTCTCCAGTTATACAAACATATTTGAATCTTTCTAATCTAATTTGTTTCAGCAACTCAAACATTTTTTCTTCATTTTCAGTTGTTGAGTTTGGACTTTTGTAAATAGTTCCAATCAGTATTTTCTGTCTATCCTTATTTAAAAGGTAATCCACAAGTTTTCATCAAAGTCATTTCCTTTTGTAAACTTGTATACTTTTGCATTTATAGAGTCATTCACATATACAGTTATACCTCTTTTGGGATTTTCATTGAAAAATAGTTCATAACCTGGCATTGAATATTCGACAGAATTTACCCCTTTTTGGTTTTTCGCTATAGATTCTGTTATTACTATAATGTGAGGTTTATTTTCTTCAGCTAATAGAAGTAACTCATCTTTTTTGTTCAACAGTCCATCTGCATTTGTGTACAAGAACGTATATGACAGTTCCTGCACAGATTTTTTATCTACATACCTTTTAAAACTATTCACATGTTCTTTGTTCTTGTATTTTGATTGTCAGTTTTCTTCTTTATCATCTTGGCCAGGCCTAGGTTTCCACTGTACTTTCACTATTTTCCCACCTCTGATTCCAATGTCTTTCTCTCCTTTCTCAATCCTTTTTCGAAGCTCTTCTCTTAGTTCTTTGTTCTTTTGTCTTTCAGTTGGTGTGTAGTCTGGGTTTATATATATCCTCTTTTTTTGCTCTGTCACCCTGCATTTATTTTGTGGGCATTTGTCAATATTTCTTTTTTTACCTCCTTGTTTTGTACACTTACTCTAAGCAGTCTCGGTTTTGTTCCGATATTGTATTTGCCCAGTCTCACTGGATTCTGGACAGTCTCGTCTTTCAATTGAGGACAAATCTTTCCCACCATCTTCTGTATACTCTCCCCCTCCATTTTCATTCTTTCTTCCCTGTTTTCACTCCCACACTCTGGAATATTTGTAAATATCAGATTCAGCTCTCTTTTTTCCTTGTCAACCTTCTCTTCCCATAGTTCTGACACCTTTTCTCAACATACTCCTCAATCTTCTCTTCGAGAGCCTTTCCACTGCACCTTTTTTCCAGTCTCTCCAGCCTTTCCCCCACCCTTTCGAACAATCCAATCAGTCTGTCTAATTTCACTTCCATTCCGCTTTCTTTTCCCCTCCCCTGCACAACATCTTCGGCAGATCCATTCTATTCCCTCTTACCACCTTTTCCCTCGCATTAATACTTGTTTCCTAAAGGTACACAATGACAGGGGTTCCATTTATTGCAAAATTTTGCGTAATTATTGCGTTTTTCTGCCTTCCTACGCATTTTTTTCGCGGCCGTGCGTTTAGCGACGCAATTTTCCAGGACCCTGTTCTCAACCGCAAGCCAATGTCAGAGGGGCAAAACACGGCACAGACCTACAGCAGACTGCTTGACACCGCCAATTAGTGATAGTGCGTGCACATTTTACTCTGTGGCACTCGCTGACTTTTTGCTAGATCAAGAATGTTCCAAAACGCCTCATCCTTTCTCCCCTCGAAATAAAATGGAATCTTTCCCGCGTCTGCGATGGTGCCATCTTCCAATCGGAATACGTTATGACTTCCCACGCACACACGATCATCCCACGTGATTCTGGATGCCAGAGTACGCCCATTGATGGGAACTTTACCGGAGGGGGTAGTGGTGGGAGGGAGGAGCGGGGGAGTGGGGGGGGGGGGGGGGGGTCTTGTTGTCTCCGTCCCTGTTGTGTTCTGCGCCGAACAGGGACTTTACCGTGGTCACAGCGTGTAGGAATAATATCAAGGTTGACTGACCCGGCTTGTTTTCGCGGGCTTACTTAGCAAAAATGGCAAAGAGACAATCAAACATGTTTGCATTTTTCGGTGGGGGAGAAAAGCGCCGATGTGAAGATGTTGAATCTGGAAGAAATCTCGAGTACAGTTTACTTTGTTACGCATTTTTTTCAGCGCTGACGCAATTTTTGCGGAGGCGTGCGTTTCTTGACGCAAAAACTAAAAAGTCAGTGGAACCCCTGCAATGATAATACCCATGATCCTACTGTAACAGGGAAACCAGTTGTGATCATGGGGGAAACATGGAAAACGGTTATTATCTAGCTCTAGGAAACAGCTGTGATCCTTAGAGAAACAGTTGTGATCCCAAGGAAAAAATGATTTTGATCTTAAGAAATGGGTATTGATGACCTCAGATCTAACAACATAACACAATAAATAGGCCTAATACACTACAAGTACAACTATGGCTTCATTAATCATTCTCGCTATTCATCCCGACAAGCGAATGCGCACTATCAGTATCACCAGTTAGCTTTACTGTGCACGTTAGCGATTTAAATAGGAAAAGCAGTTGTGATCCCTGAAAGCCTATGCCAAAATAAATGATTAATACAAACGTGTAAGTGGTTTTCACACACAGTGACACACATACACACACACACACCGCCCCACTTAGTGCGACATACTCATCGACATAACGATGCTGGCCGCCTAATGGAAGAAAAGGGAATCACGGAACTATAATACTAATAGTGCTTGAAAATATCAAACTGACAAAAAAGAAACACCAGCTCAGCTGTGAGATCAACTGAGTACATCAGTAACTTTGGGTAAGAACTGCGTACTTGTATCTATTTACCCACACACAATAACAGACACACTTCAGCTCACAAGATCGACAGTACTCTGATCTTCGCGATAAATATACTACGAACGCATTAAAAAGACTTATGGCCTTCAACTTCCTGTATTCCATCCGGGATGAAGCCTCGATCACGTGACTTGTGTTGTGTTACGGCCATCTTGGTGGGGGTACTCTCGAAAGCGAGTGAGAAAAACGACTAATACCGACAGCAGTGCGCACTTAACTTGTAGTTAATTTGAAAGTAAGAAAATATTCTCAAATATGCTGCGTTGTAATACAATTTTCAAGTCTGTAGTGACTTATGGGGAAGGTTTATAGCTCTGACATCTGGTATAGAATGAGCGTAGGTTCATTGCATTCCAAAGTCGACTCATAGCAAGACCACGTTTTCAGCTCTGTTCGACGTGGAACTGGAAGTTATTCAGCAATGTTTTAGTAGTAGTAGTAGTAGTAGTGTAGGGACGTAATCAATACATAGGCATCTGTTGGTATAATTCTGTTGTGATAGGCTGTGACATGTCAGATTGTTCTGAAGTGTATGGCTAAACTGAGACAACTAAAGAAAGCGTATTGAAAGTTTCGTTCTATAGTCCCCCCCCCCCCCGCCCCCCCGTCCTACTTTTCCTTCTTTTACTAGTTTTAGTGCAAATGATAATTCAAATCACGGTGCATGAATCGTTTGCATGGACACAGAAAGAAGGTAAAGGGGAGGGATGGGGGATACTCGCTAATAAGGATAATGACTGCGATCTTAGTTTTGACCCACACATACAAAAAGCGATTAGTAAACTGTAAAGCCAACCAAATGATTGGGTTGATTAGACGGTCTTTCTCCTTTAATGATAAAGACATATTCCTGAAATTGTACAAAGCGTTTATCAGACCACATTTGGAGTATGGAAATGTTATCTGAAGAGAAAGACCTAGGTGTGACTTTTGACAAAAACTTATTATTTGACAATCATATTGTAAATAGTATTAATAAAGCTAACAGAATGATTGGAATAATAAAAAGAACCTTTACATTTATGGAAAAGGACACTTTTTTGCAATTATATAAGACACTAGTTAGACCTGTTCTTGAATATGGCAACACTGTATGGTATCCAATGCTAAAGAGACAATCAGAAGCTCTAGAACAGGTACAAAGAAGAGCAACCAAAATGATTCATATATAAAAGATTACTCATATCAGGAAAGATTAAAATATTTGCAACTTCCAACACTTAAGGCAAGAAGAATAAGAGGTGACTTGATTCAGGCATACAAGATATTTAATGAAATTGATGATGTTGATAAAGCACGCTTTTTTTGTACTCCGCAGAAGAATGTTACAAGGAACAGTGAAGATAAGATATTTAAACAATATTCTAGAACGAATTTAAGAAAATTTACTTTTACTAATAGAGTAACCAACTTTTGGAATAAACTAACACTTAACATCAAACGTGCACCCAGTATTAATGTGTTCAAGAACCTCATAGATAAACATGAATTATTAACAAAAATTAGATATGAATTTGATGGATAATAAGTCTGAGCTAGCCTATGACTGGACCAACGGTTATGAAAAAAAAAAAAAGGATATATACATACAGAAGGGGCGTAAAAAGCCTAAATAGGCTAAGTTGTATTGATACAACGCCCCTGATCCTGATCCTGATCCTGATCCTGACCAACTGCTTAAGAGATGATCAGTGTCAGTAGAAAAGGCTAGACTTCAACATACTTTTGGCATCTCTTCTCACGCTTTGGCATGGTTTTATTCTTACCTTTCTGGTCGAACCCAAATTGTCTCTGTCAATGGTTTTTCTTCAAGCTCTGCTGACTTGAATTATGGTGTTCCCCAAGGCTCTGTCCTTGGTCCCATTCTGTTTGTTCTATATACCCAACCCATCTCTGACATTGTAGCCCATCATGACATTTCACACCACTGCTTCTCTGATGACAATCAAATCTATATTTCTGGTGACATCTCTCTCCTCTCCTCCATCATCGATCGCTCACAGCTCTGCATCTCTGACATAAAGGCATGGATGACTTGCAACAAACTTCAGTTAAACAATGACAAAACTGAACTGATCTTCATTCTCCCAAAACGGCTCATGTCTACAATCTCTGTTCCTTCTTCTGTCCAACTTGGTACCTCTCTCATTCAGACCTCTACCACTGTGCGAAATCTAGGCGTTGTACTTGATCAGACACTCTTTTCAAAATCAGATTTCTTCTATCTGCCGTGCCTGCTACTTGGAGCTTCGGCGAATCAGTTCTGTGCGCCACCTTCTGTCTGAAGAAGCCACCAAGACTCTGGTTTCTGCTTTCATTCTTTCAAGACTTGACTACTGTAATTCTCTTCTTGCTGGCTGTCCACAGAATCTTCTTGCAAAATTGCAGAAAGTCCAAAATAATGCTGCTCGCCTTGTCTCGAAATCTCCGAAAACCTCTCATGTTTCTCCCTTGCTTAAATCTTTGCACTGGCTTCCTGTTGAAAAACGCATCAGTACAAACTTTCTTTGCTCTGTTACAAGGCATTGGATGGCCTCGCTCCATCTTACCTCTCTAAACTTCTGTCGACCTATACTCCTTCCAGACAGCTTCGCTCTTCCTCTGACACTCGCATTATGCAGATCCCTCGTTTTCGGGCCAGAACACTTGGTGAACGTTCTTTTACTTTTCAGGCTCCTTCCTGCTGGAACAATCTCCCTTCTGCACTCCGAAACTCAAACAGTCTTTCTTCTTTCAAGTCCTCCTCAAAACAACTCTCTTCAAAACATAATTTTTCTGCTCCTTCGCTGGTGTGTGGGTGTGTGCGTGTGTGTGTGTGTTTGTGTGTGTGTGTGTGTGTGTGTGTGTGTGTGTGTGTGTGTGTGTGTGTGTGTGTTAGGGCTTATTGCTGTAAGCGCTTAGGGCTTTTGTTTAAGATTAAGCGCACTAAATGTTCCTTATTATTATTATTATTATATTAAAAGGTCCAGAGAAGAACGACTAAGATATTACCAGAATGCAGAGACATGACTTATGAAGACAGGCTAAGATATCTTGAGTTACCATCTCTAAAAGCCAGAAGGGTAAGAGGGGACCTGATCCAAGCATATAAAATATTTCACCAAGTGGACGATATTGATTTTAAAAACTCTTTATTCCAAGTGAGCAAGTCTGATATTACAAGAGGCAATGAAGGCAAATTGTTCGGTTTTCTAACACTAGCCTAAGGAGAAATTTGTTTGCTGTCAGCGTAGTTAGCAGATGGAATTCTCTTCCGACTAACATTAAACTTACTGACACTCTTGACAGCTTTAAAAGCCTCCTTGATGCAGATGTAAGTTTTAAAGACATAGAATTTGATGACTGAGACTTTTCTCATACCAATATATATATATGTAACTGTAACACGCTGCGATTAACACCCCTTGAGTAATACTGACATATCAATTGACGGAGCACATGAAAGCCACGAGGCTATACAAGCTCCTACCTACCTACCATGACTGTTTATGAATACAGATTGGGTTCAAAGCATTCCAAAGGCAACTCCACTGCAGACCATGATTTCCAACTGGGGTTGGGCATAGAACTGAAGACGTAAATTTACCTATGCAGTCACAACCATCATCTGTTACGTTTTAAATCCTGTTGCAACAGACAGTGACAGATCAGGTGTTTGAATCTCTGGCTAAACTAAGACAATATAAGAAAGCAGTCTCACTGGGGAACCAAGCTTTTTCTTCGTTTCATGTGAAAGGTTCTCCAGTTACCATGCAGTGAATTCGTTTGTAAGAACAAACATGATTATCATAGGTGAAAAGGGTGGGGACGGGGACTGCAAATAAGGATTTTGACAAAATTGATATGAATATGGGGTTTTTTGTTACTTTAACATTATAACCTAAGGAATGCTGTTATAACACATGATAACTGGGGGCAGTACCTTAGAAGCCCCCTTTGTGTCAAGTTCAGTTGTCAGAGAGTGCAAACAACGAGATGGTCACAAAGGGGGCCTTTAAGCTAGGACTTTGCCCACTGATGAACTTGGTGGCACATCAGGTATTACTGATTTGACTAGACCGCTGTTTGAGCAGAGGTGGCACCCTATTTAAAGGCTTGTTTGTGAGTCATGACATATTTACTTTGGCATGCCTAGCAGTAGGGTTGTAGTAAATCTTATCTGCTCTTGAAAGAGTTGTTGGATAGTGCAGTACATCATTGGGCTCTCTATTCACTTCAACCATAACATCAGGCAAACTATCTTGTAAATCATCTTGGAATGAAAGAATAGGCATAGTACTAGAAGTAGAATAGTAGGCATCCTTCCAGTCTCCGAAGACTATGGAGTTGCGCTCTAGGTGTCTATTCTGGTACAGCGACAGGTGTGGCTGGCCAGTCCAGAAGTAAGCTACACACAAAAAGTTAAGGATCACTTTCACAAACATTCAAGTCAATGCGTTGAAGTTTGGCCAACATTTAATTCCATTCTTTAGTGATAACGATGCACAATTGCCTTCAATCTCGAGCAATCGTTTGGTGTGTACATTTGATTAAAGTGGGTACGTATCCAAATTTGATTTCCCAAAGTCATTGAAATCACAAGACAGGGCATACTGATGCTCCCAAAAGCTCAGTAATGCGTGTAACCACCATGGCTGTTCTGGCACTCGACGCAGCGAGTCCTCATCGAGTTGACCAGGTTGGTGAAGATCCTCTGTGGAAGCGCCTGCCACTCAGCCTGCAGCATCTGGTAGAGGTGTTGGGCATCCCTGGGAGTGGGGTGGCTCCTCACTTTGCAATCCAGCTCATCCCAGAGGTTCTCAATCGGGTTGAGATCGGGACTGCATGCTGGCCTCTCCATTCTTTTGACTCCAGACTGCTGCAGGAAGTCGTTGACCACCCTTGCCCTGTGGGGGCGAGCGTTGTCATCCTGGTAGACAGCCCTCGGTCCCATCTGCTGCAGTGTAGGCACAGCCAGCGGTCGAAGGATCTCATCCCGGTATCGGATGCCAGTCAGGTTACCCTGTACATGATACAAGGGTGTTCTGTGGTGAAGGCTGAAGGCCCCCCAGACCATTACAGAACCTCCACCAAAGGCCACCTTTTCTTGGACAGTGGCGTCAATAAAGCGTTGCCCTGGGCGCCTCCAGACCCTCAGTCGGCCGTCGTTGTGGTGAAGGGTGAAGCGTGATTCATCACTGAACAGGACCTGGGACCATTGCTGACGTGTCCACCTCACGTGACGTGCACAGAAGGCGCGGCGTGCAGCCCTATGGGCTGGAGTTAAGCGTGGCCGTACTGCTGGGTGACGAGAACGGAGATTAAACCCATGTAGGCGGTTCCGTATGGTCTGCTGGCTGATGTTGATGTTAGTAGCCACCCTGAACTGCCTTTGAATGATGCTGGAAGAGGCTGTTCTTGTCTGCAGGGCTTGTCGTCCAATGAGACGATCGTCACGTGGGGTTGTCTTCTTCGTCGACCAGATCTGCGTCTTTCATGGACAATCCCAGTGGCTGTGAAGCGTTGAATCAGTCGGACAATGACCGAGATGGACACATGAAGTCGCCTGGCCACTTCTCGCTTGGGAACACCATCTTGGAACCATGCAACAGCTCGTCCCCTATCCAACTCGCTTAATTTTCGTCGTGGAGGCATTGTCAGATCAGGCCTACTACTGGTGGAATGTCTTCTTATAAAGCCAAGCAAGCGACAGCATCTCACACATAAACAGCAGTGCTTGCACGTGCATAATGGTTTTTCCATCTGGCAAGTGCAATGTGTTCAGGCAGAACGGTCCAAAACAAGGTCATTTTTCGCAAGATTCCGCTTTTTTCCGTTTGCGGCCCAGCTCAGTAGTAGAGAATCCCGTGCAATTTTCGCACTAACACAACATCGCCCACTTACAGCTGAACAAGAATTCATGACAATTTGGCTGGACTAAGAAATAAATAACAGTAGCGAACTGAGTTTATTACGCACCTGTTTTCACATACCGATCCTTCACTTTTTGTGCGTAGTATAGAATAGAAGTAGCTTTTTTTCTCAAGTTGATGTTGTACCATCTTGCTTAAGTACCTGACTATTGAAAGATGCTGTGCCTGAACTTTAGAAAGAACTTTATCCATTTTTGGATATATATATAGTACATGAGCAATTTTATCCATGTAGGCAACTGATTTTTATGCCTTTCACAAACTGCTTACATCTGTTTACCCATCTGCATCAATCCCTTAGATTTGCCCTCTTGTGAATTATTCAATTAATCCAAATTATGGACAAGTATGTACATAAGCAGAATTTTAGTCAAAAAATTGCTACTTTACCATTGTGCCCAAGGCACATTGTAAGATTAATTCATAAAATAACCTTGGCTGAATGCTTGGAACGCTAAACATTCTCATGGTCTTACTTTGTCTGCAGAGAAAATATTTCTGTGGGGTTTGGATGCCCAGTGTTGACTTCGCTGTATTGGGAGAAAGGTATTGAGATGAATAACTTTGATAATGTCTTGTATATGGTTTATATATTGCTGAAATTGCCATAGTTATGTTGCAGTCACGGGTTGCACAATTTGTGTAAAGATCAACAATTTTGTGTACCACAAGGGTATTTCACTTATGCAAATATGCATATATATATACAGGGGTTCCATTTATTGCAAAATTTTGCGTAATTATTGCGTTTTTCTGCCTTCCTACGCATTTTTTTTCGCGGCCGTGCGTTTAGCGACGCAATTTTCCCAGGACCCTGTTCTCAACCGCAAGCCTATGTCAGAGGGGCAAAAACACGGCACAGACCTACAGCAGACTGCTTGACACCGCCAATTAGTGATAGTGCGTGCACATTTTACTCTGTGGCACTCGCTGACTTTTTGCTAGATCAAGAATGTTCCAAAACGCCTCATCCTTTCTCCCCTCGAATAAAATGGAATCTTTCCCGCGTCTGCGATGGTGCCATCTTCCAATCGGAATACGTTATGACTTCCCACGCACACACGATCATCCCACGTGATTCTGGATGCCAGAGTACGCCCATTGATGGGAACTTTACCGGGAGGGGGTAGTGGTGGGAGGGAGGAGCGGGGGGAGTGGGGGGGGGGGGGGGGGGGTCTTGTTGTCTCCGTCCCTGTTCTGCGCCGAACAGGGACTTTACCGTGGTCCACAGCGTGTAGGAATAATATCAAGGTTGACTGACCCGGCTTGTTTTCGCGGGCTTACTTAGCAAAAATGGCAAAGAGACAATCAAACATGTTTGCATTTTTCGGTGGGGGAGAAAAGCGCCGATGTGAAGATGTTGAATCTGGAAGAAATCTCGAGTAGTTTACTTTGTTACGCATTTTTTTCAGCGCTGACGCAATTTTTGCGGAGGCGTGCGTTTCTTGACGCAAAAACTAAAACGTCAGTGGAACCCCTGATATATCTATCTATCTATCTATCTATATATATATATCACTTATCAGATGTGGGTTTGAAAGTACTGACATGGATGATAAGATGAGTGGAGGTTGGGTTTTTAAAATTTTAAAAACAAATGTCTGATATTGTCTGGCGATGAAAAGACATTAGAAATAAACCACTGAACTAAAGTGCACCATCTACGTAGCTGAGTTTTGTATGGATGACCCAAACTATCGGTTTTACCTTCTTCTGTGATTATTGATTATCTTGTATGTGATTATTGATTATCTTGTATGACTAGTATTCACTGAATTTATACAGTATCTGAACTTTGTGGATGACCCAAACATCAGTTTTACCTTTAAATTTTTGGGGATCCCCCAGACTATCATTTTAAACCAAACTATGATTATTGATATCGTATGACTATCAGTATTCACGAATTTTACGTACGAACTTTATGGATGCCCCAAACATCAGTTTTACTGTTCTTTGAAAATTTATTTTGTTGACATCGGGTATTCACTAAATTTATACAGTATTATCTTAATTTTTCCCTCGAACACAAAAAATGCAGTATTTGTACATCTTTTCAAAGAATTATTTTCATGAATAAGTAAAAAAATTTACAAACCCCAGGACGAATGTAACAAATTAAGGGGCATATTTTTAAAAGGTCTCACCAGCTTGAACCTTTTTTTTTTTTTGGGTTGAACAAAGAGAAAGTGACAAAAGTCCCAAAAAACAACAAAATTTTTTTTTTTTTAAAAATATTTTTTTAACGAAATTTTGCCAAGGAAGACTTATGTTTAAGGGTCATAAAACATCTACAAAGATAACTCAGGCACCGATTTTTCTGCATAATGTGATAAGGCTCAAACAAGCATCTGACTTTGTTTGCGGGCATTCAATTTTAAATAAAATTTTTCCATTTAAATGTCCTTTAACAGCATAATTGTTCAGGGGAAATAAAACGAAATTACAGCTAAATTCATTCCAAAAGAAAGGCATCTGGAAATTTAAGATAAAGGCACAGGGTGGAGCCCAAACTAAAAAACCTCGACAATTGATTTTCTTTATTGCTCTTTGGAAATAAACAGTAACTGCCCCCTCTGAATTTTCTGTTTGTTAGGTGCATTTCATTAATGAACCAAGTAAGGACCCACATAGCCTTTTTTACCATGAAAGGGGCTTTTTTACTGACAGTTTTTTATGATTTCATTGGAGGGGACATCCCCAAGTATTCCCAAACAATGCAAAAATAACAACAGCTTTAAAAAAAAAAAGGACAACTTTTTCCTTTGGTACTTTTCTATTGTTATTTTTACATTTTACCATAAACCCCATAAAACAAGCTAAAAAATCACAAGACAGAACCCCTTAAATAGAATCCTCTGACAGTTTTTTAAGGGCCTCACTTTTGGACATACCAACAAACTCCATGTCTACAGAATTAGATTAAATGATAAAAATGAAAAAACATTTACAGTAACAATAAAAAACGGTACATTTAGGGCACCTGCTCTCTCAATAAGCCAGAGTTTTACAAACAATGAAAATACATTTTAGGTTAAACAACAAAATTTACAAGATGAAACAATTTTTGCAAATTTTTTCACCAGATTTTCCTTCTTTTCCCTGATGAAAAAGTAGGAAAAAAACCCTTTGAAACACAAACTTCTTTTGCAAACAAATAAACAAAAATACTTTTAGGTAATTTTTAAAATAACTCATAAAACAAGTGATCAAAATAAAATTTATGAACAAAATAAATTTGGTATGTTTCAGGCGTTTTCCAACCTACCTATTAACACCCCACCACTTCTTTTTCGGGTTTAAAAAAGCCATAACAAGCTGATTTTTTTGCTACTATTCCCTTGGGGGGGGGGGCAAATTTTTTCCCCAGACTTCTTTTTCTTCTTCCTAAGATACTGGTTCATTTCAAAAACGATGGTCACCAGCGCGCATTTAAAAAGTAAAAAAAAAAAAAAAAAAGTGCATCAGACTTTTTCCCCCCGGGAGAAAATTTTGGCAAAAAGGGGGTCGACTCGATATTCAGAATTAAAACAATGGCCAAATTCGGGCCCGGGTAACCATAAAATATCTGGGGAAGTTAAAATAAAAATCGTAAATATGCAATCTCAAAATGCTACAATTTTTTTTTTTATTTAATAACGCTTTTGTGGCAATCTTGATGGCACCCGGCAGTGATTCCCACACCGTACAAACTAGGATAAAAGAATGAAAAGGCGTCAAATTTGATGCGGGTATGGTATAACATTGACCGCCACCCTGTGCTGCTTTTATTCAATACAATTTTGTTCCTTTGGAATAATTTTATTTTCCTGCCTTTTGAAATTTTTAATTTGATAAAACTCTTCCCCTTTTCAAGGGTTTCCTTTCTAATTCCCCTCATGTTCTTTCTGTTTTTCCCCTTTTCCTAGTTTCCCCTTTTTACAAACCGTGCTGCTCTCTCTGAACTTTCGAGGTTATAAATGTCCTTTAGTGGAAAGGGACCCAAACTGAGCAACCAATTCCGCACTGGTCTAACCAATGTTTTGAAAGCAGTCGCTTAACCTTTTGGGGGCATCTTTAAATTTCCTGTAAAAAAGCAAAGTTTTTTGCTTTCTTACATACAAAAATTGTAATGTTCTTTTCCATTTGAACGACTTCTATAATACCCTAAATTTTTTGCAGCATTGGTTTCTTTAAGAATAGTATTATGAATGAATTTTTCTGATCTAGTTGGTGATGTTTGTTACATATACGAAACACTTTGCATTTGGGGGGGGGATGAAAATTCCTTTTTCCAAGTCTTTTCCCACTCTTGAAAGCGTTAGATTTTCTTGAAATGCTGTTCATTCTTGCTTCTTAGAATTTTTTATTTTTTTTTAAAACTTTTTGCAATTTTAAGCGGACGGACAACTTACCTTTTTGGGTTCCGGTCATGTTGGCATCGCGGGAACGAAATGGTTGATCTTTTTAGCCAAGAACGCCACAAGAGAGAAACTGCCCAAACCCCTTACCCCTGCTCAGATGTAAAACCCCAAAATTAACGATTATTTTAGAACCTCTGGCAGGAGGTTTGGAACACACAGACGGAAAAAACCCTTTAAATCCATCCAAACCAAAGGGAATTCCCCCCCACCCTCGGAGGAAAAAAGGAAAAGGGTTCGGCCGCGCGACCGGCCTTTTTCGTATTTTAACCATCTTACTTTTAAAGAGTGACGAAGCCCGGGTCATTCCTTCATCGCCACTCCCAATGAAACTGTTCTTTTAAGTGGGGGGATTGCAGATGTGAGACAAAACATTTAAAGCGGTCCATGAATCCTTTCGGGGATTCCCGCCTGATGGACCCTTGTTTTTTTGAGAGAGATTAACATTTTTTCATCTGATTAAGATTTAGGGAAAAAGATTTTTAACAAAGTTTCTGGTGCTTTCAACATGTTTATTTAACAAGATTATGAAAGGTTTTTTTTTTTTTTTTTTTTTTTTTTTTTAAGACTGTGATTATTTTAAAAATGTGACAGCCAAAATGGGCCCTTTGCGTCGGCGGGCATTTTAACAACATATCTTCTGTCATCTCAAAAGCCTATAGTAGTTCCAGAAGAGATTTCACTTAGTCATTTATAAAATAAGAAAAACAGGGCCCCAAACTTCCCCCCGGGTACACCTGACAAGCCCGGTTTTTTCAATGGGGGGAAAACCCTTCCACAACAACTTTTTGCTTCTCCCAAAGAGGAATGCTAGCCCATTTTTGCAAAGAAACGCCAATGCCGATGGTTTTAATTTAACACAGGCCCCCATGGTCAACCTTTTCAAAGGCTTTTGAAAAACCTAATAAAATTCATCTATTTTCTGTCTGTTTGTTAAACAGTTTTTAAAATCATTGAGAGTTTTAAAAGTTGAGTCCACAACTCCTTTGCTTCTAAAACCGCGGGCTTTTTTTAAGAAGTCATATTTTTCAAGATTCCTTTGCTACATTAATATTGTTCAAATATTTTGCTAAGGATACAAAAGATACAGGTCTAAAGTTCTCTGCTTTGTTTTTTCCCCTTTTTTGAATACGGGAAAAAGCTGGCATCTCGCCACTCATCAGGTATTCTCCCTGGCCTGAAGCTTTGGGAAAATGGTTTGGGATACCTCACTCAATTCATTTGGCCCTTAATTTTAACTTCCAGGAAAGCCACAGGCCAGTACTTTGTTTTTATTGAGTTGGCAGTAACTGAAATACCCTGCTTTGTTTACTTTGATTTTTGCATTTCAGGGATTTTTCTTATCCTTTAGTCTAACGTTAATTTTAAAGGGGGGATACATGGGGCTGGGGGAAGGGGGGGTGGGGAAACTGGTTGCTGGGCTCACTCCCACATTTTACAAAAAATTATGGAAAAAACCTAAAATTGCACTTTTATTCTTCAAAATAAAAATGTATTTCAATGAAAATAAACTATCATTTATTTAAACACAAAGATACGAAGGCGTTTCGACAGACATACGAGTTTAAATTCTTTAAAATATAGAGTAACACTTCAAAAATCCCAGATTTCCAAATCCATATCTGAACTTTAGTTCTGTCATTATTTAAAGAAAAACAAAATAGAAATTCCAACTGTTTTTTTCTTCCCCAGTTTTACGTATAATTAACATTATTAATTTAAAATCCGTCGTCGTTATTTCGGGCATCGCAAAAAAATGTCCTAATCATTGTACGACAAAACAACGCCCGAAAATTTTAGGGAAAAACCCCTTAAATTGCCCCACTCTACTTTTTTTTCCTAGAATTTTAATCATTTACAGAAACACATTTGAGGGAAAAAGCTGAAAACCCCCGTTTTTTAATTTTTCTTGTGCGGTCTTTTGCATTTGACAGTCCTTTTCATTCTGACGTCGCAAGATTGACAAACAAAATTTCCACACCTTTTTCGCTTCGAAGTGCCATTTTTGACGAAACTCCCCTTTATTTTTAAACCCTTTTTCCTTGGTGCTATTAAAACCGGCATGGGATCTGTAATTCTTGTTTGTAAATTGCGAGAAAAAAAAACGTCATATTTTCTGACATACGCTTATTTTACCGATGGATTTTTCCCCTCGTTTGCTGCCCCCCGAATCGAATTTGGTTGGGAAAACACCTTTCTCCATTTGTTAGTTTTGTCCGACATGCCCAGTTAAAATAACACGGGAAACCCAACCGAACCGATGAACGATCGAGAGTTTTTTCTGACCGACAAAATTTGACTACAGCTTACGACGTCAAACGGGTTTTTTTCCCCCCCTTTCAGCATCGAAAAAAAATCAGAAATAGAACCGGTTTTTTGGGTTTAAACAGTTCCATTGATTTTTCTGCATCCTTTATTCAAATTTTTGTGATGGGTTTCAAATTAGATATGTATCCAGGCTTCGACACCAAACCCCATCACTCGTCCGCCACTTTTCGGGAAAAATTTTTCTAAAAAACGTACAACTTGGGGAATTTTCAAAGAAAGGCAGACACCCAAAATCACCATGTTTTTATTAAATATCTCTTTAAGGTATTTTTAAAAAAATCAACAATAAATAAAGAAGCATTGGTTTTTTTTTTAAATTTTTTATTTTGGGGATAAATAACAAGGGTCTACGACACCCTTTTTGCACAAGCTCAAAAAAAGAAGAAAAGCACTTCAAGATATTTACAGTAAAAATTCTCTTTAACTTTGAAAAATATTTTTCCTTCACAACAGCATATTTACTTTGAAATTTAAAAGGTATGTGATGTGTAACCAGTTTCCTGTTCTCGAAACACACAATATGTACCAATGAATATTTGATATGACCACCCGCTAGTCGGGACAATTAAGGCATGTGGGTTTTTTGTGTATGCCCGTCTGTCTGATTTTTTATTATAGTTTTTTTTTTTTGAGCTTTTTTTTCCTAAAAATTTTACGGTCCCTGATGTGCTTCATTTTTTGTTGTTCAGGGAAAATCAAAACAGATCCAAATTGCAGAAAATGCAGATCTAAGAAATTCGGTCCCGAAAAGGTAAGAAGGGTTGGCTTTTTTCCCTTCTATTGACAGTTTTTTTTTAAAAAAAAATTTTTTTTTTTATAAGGGGAAAAAATTGTGATGTGATTTTTTTTTCTATACATGTATTTCCTTTTTTGAGGATATGCAATGCAGTTGATGTTAATCTTTCTTCTTGATCTTTGACTTTCACAAGTGATGCGTATGCAAGTCTAAAATCTCTGTCTTTGTCTGTCTGTCTACATCAGTACATGGTCACTCCCATTCTCTGACCTCTGTTTTCTTTTCTGAATCCTTTGTTAATTGTCACACCTTCCCAATGATTGTTCTTTTTCTTGCGTTAAAGTGTGTTCTGGTGTTTGCATTTTGTCTGACCTGCAGGCTTCGTGCTTTGTCTGATGGATCCCAGTCATCTGGGTCAACGGCAGCACCGAGTACTAAATTCAAAATGGCGGAATATCGCTATGGGCGCGAAGAGATGCTAACACTCTATCAAACGTCCTATGAAGCGCCGCCTGTGCTGAAAAAGTTCCCTCTCATTTTTGTAGAGGACACACAGACCCCTATTGCCTTGATGCCCCTGTCAGAGGATGAACAGGTTTGTGAGCAATACATGCTATGTATGTGTGTGTGCTTGAATGTGTATCATATGGTGGAAAAGAAGGAGTTAGGGTTAAAACATCAAGCAGACTGAACATGCTTCAACAGGAAGGCATGTGCGCGTGCACACCGCACACGCACACACACGCACGCGCACGCACACAGAGTATCTTATTCACATGGACATATGCATACATGCATAGACACAGACTTGGCACACACACACACACACAGATGCACACATGTGCACTTGGACAAGCACAAGTGCACAGACGCACTCACAGATGTGCACACATGCTCACACATGCACGTACAGCACACACACACACACACACACACACACACACACACACACACACACACACATGCACAGAGACGGGCAGACAGACAAGACGCATGCACATGAACAGGCACATGGGGACGCTTGCACACATGCACAAATGTGTGCTCGCACACACTCGTGCACACGTACACACATGAGGTTCTAGCTTGCTGTGTGTATATGGTGCAACAGAAGGGGCTGGTGTGAAAATACATTGATACTCTAGCTAGACCTGCTTGAGATATATACATGTCTACAGTTACATGCTGACGAAGAACGAAGACTAGATAATCCCTAGTGCTTGTGAAAGAATGAAATCAACATACCTACTTGCTATACAAAAAAGAAGAATTTTCTGTTTCAGCAATAGCTTGGGAATATTTGTAGTCATGCTTATTTTTAGTTTGTATGTGTACAAAGCCAGTATCTTGAAGTTTTTAGAGAATTGGTTACAATAGTTTCTCTCTCTTGAATTATGAAAGTTTTATGCCTGCCCTATTATTGAAGTGCATGTTGCCACAGCGCGATGATGTAGCGTACTGTAAGGCAGCTGTTTTAGATTTTTCTTCTACAAAGAGTGATACGTTTGAGTCTACCTTTAGAGATATTTATCATCTTTTTTTAAGATTTCGATTCAGGTTGATGGCAGGTTGGCATTGGTTTAGATTTCAAAAGAAAATCTTGCTTCCACTTCGGGAGTCTGACCCTGATATAGCAGATACAAGTTAATGACTGCATACAAAAGATACAGGAAAAGACAAAAATTTTCTGACGTTTTTATCTCTTGCTAATTTTGATGTTGGTAGATAAACATGGAAGCCGGAACTGAATATTCAGAATACCTGCAGATGCAGTGTAAATTAATAAAATCTTTGATTGATTGGTTAGCTGATGGTGTTTGGATTTCAGTATATGTCATGTATCTGGTCATGAGTGTTTTGCAGACTTCTGAAGTGAATTTTATGTGATATTTCAGTCTTTGAAAACAGAAGTATATATGTGCATTGAACAGGATCATGCTGGATTAATTAAAGGTTTGGAAAAGTTTGGTGAAACTGCGTCCTTATTACACCTTTAAAAGTCTAGAACCGCTTGGGTGCGTTAAATTTGATGCCCCAGTAAAGAAAAAGAAATTGCAGAAGTTGCAAGTGAATCTGCTGGATTAATTAAAGGTTTGGAAAAGTTTGGTGAAACTGCGTCCTTATTACACCTTTAAAAGTCTAGAACCGCTTGGGTGCGTTAAATTTGATGCCCCAGTAAAGAAAAAGAAATTGCAGAAGTTGCAAGTGAATCTGCTGTTCATCATTGATTGAACTTCGACTACTGAAAGTATTTAGTTACCTAGGGATACCTATTAAATTGGACCCTGCCAAGAGTACCATCATGATGATGGATTTCAGCTTTTATTGATCGAAAGCAGTCTGTAGCCCCCATACTCTGAACTATAGGGTAGATTTACTGTTTGTTTTTAGAGTGACATACATAGTGTTAGAAATATATTGAGTTTGGAAGTGTAGTCCAGTCAGGCCTTAAAAAGTTTGTGAAAAGTTTTTGATTTTGTGATACTTTTGGAGTATAACCCATGTTAAAAGAAGTCCTGGTGGGTGGGGTGATTTTAGAGTGTGCGCGTGATAATGGTGAATAAAATCCTACCAGCACCTGGGATGAGCTCCACTGTCTGATCTGTTTAGTGTTGCTTTATGGTTGTCAAGACTGATGGCGCAAGGCGTGAACAGTCAGGTGGTGATGCGGCCAGGCAGGGGTGCACAGGCAGGGACTAGGGTGGCAGAGCTGGGCTCATGGTTGATCGGGGCAGAGCTAGAGGTAGGTTGATTTGTTTGTTGGAAGTTGATGATTTTGGTTTTCTTATGAAAGAACTCTTGTTTGAAAGTGGGCCAGAATAAGCAAGAAAAAGGGTGAATATTGAAATAAGTATCTTGAAACTTTTTTTTTTAGTCAAAAGTAGGGAACATTTTGAAAAGGAAAAGATAAGGATATATATGTGCATGCATGCACACACACTCGCACACACACACACACACACACACACACACACAAACACACACACACACACACAACACACACACACACACACACACACACACACACACACACAGAGGAAGGTGGTGGGGGTGGGGGATAAGAGAGAGTGACTAATTCTGTTTCTGAGGGGAGATTTTTTTGTGTGCAAAGAGGCCTATTTTCATACACATTTTTTTCACATCTAAGCCTGACAGGGCCCCTGCTTATACATAGATAGAAAGCTCATGGTCTCAACTTTTAAACTGGACAAGCTATTTGAACAGAAAAAGCAATCGGAACGCATGAATGGCCAAAAATGTGAACTTTGCGTGAACATTGAGCTATGAATGAGCCCACCAGGAGACGGCCTTGGTGACATTAATCATCTGTAGTTGAAAGACTGTTCCTGATGACAGCTAAAATCTATTTAAAGACCAACTTCTACTATCAACATGAATGCTGATCAAGAATAGTGAACGAAGACGGCATGTTGTTTTCATACTTAATTGTGCCAGTGGAGCAATTTATTTGGGTGTGGAGCTGACAGGAACACAGCAAAAGAATTCATTGAAGAATACTTTACTATTATCACACAGAGGATAGCTGGTCGGACCTTGACAACTGTGATTCCGCCGAAGAAGGTTCATTTCTAGATTCAAAACTCGAATCGGTTGAAGCTGAAGAAAGCGATACGGATGCCAAGACAGTGAGTGCTTGTGGTTTTGATAATGAACGATAAAGAGTTGTTCAAATGAAAGAAGTAAGTGGTGAGGTTGAGAGTGCTATTATTCAAATGGAAGGACCCCGCTGACTGTGGTGAAGACGTGGCTTAAGCTATTAATTCAAATGGAAGGAGCCACTGACTGTGATGAAGACGTGGCTTTCAATGGACTCCCTGCCATGGTTTTCAATGGACTCCCAGCCCCTGCCATGGTTTTTCAATGGACCCCCTGCCCCTGCCATGGTTTTCAGTGGACTCCCAGCCCCTGCCATGGTTGTCAATGGACTCCCAGCCCCTGTCATGGTTGTCAATGGACTCCCAGCCCCTGCCATGGTTGTCAATGGACTCCCAGCCATTGTTTTCAGTGGACTCCCAGCCCCCCTGCCCTGTCATGGTTGTCAATGGACTACCAGCCCCTGCCATGCTTTTCAATGGACTCCCAGCCCCTGCCATGGTTTTCAGTGGACCCCACCCCTGCCATGCTTTCAATGGACTCCCAGCCCCCCAGCACCTGCCATGCTTTTCAATGGACTCCCAGCCCTGCCATGCTTTTCAATGACTCCCACCACTGCCAGCATGCTCAAATGGACTCCCAGCCCCTCCATGGTTTCAATGGGCTCCCAGCCCTGCCATGGTTTTCAATGGACTCCCACCCCTGCCATGGTATTTCAGAAAGAAAAGCACTTCAAATTTTTAAACAGTAAATTCTTTTTAAAAGCTTTGAAAAAATATTTTTCCTTCAAAAGCATTCCCCTTTAAAAATTTAAAGTATGTGTTTGGTAACCATTTTAAGCATGTTCTCGTAAACAGCAAATATGAAACCAAAGAAAAATTTGTTTATGACACACTCCGCATAGTCGGGACAATTAAGGTCATGTGTTGGTGTGTGTATGTCTGTCTGTCTGATTATGTATGTATATTTTCTTTTTTTGTAGCTTTTTTCTCCTAAAGTTTTACTGTCCTCTGATGTGTCTTCATTTTCTTGTTTGTTGCAGGAATATCGAAACAGTCCAAATTGCAGAAAATGGCAGAAACTATGAAATTGGGTCCTGAATGGTAAGAAGGTTTTGTGTTTTTTTTTCCCTTCTAGTTGACAGTTTTTTTTAAAACAAAATTTTTTTTTTTATTGTATAAGTGGGAAAAATTGTGATGTGTAATTTTGTTTTCTATACATGTATTTCCTTTTTGGAGGAAAATGCAATGCAGTTGATGTTAATCTTTCTTCTTGATCTTTGACTTTCACAAGTGATGCGTAATGCAAGTCTAAAATCTCTGTCTTTGTCTGTCTGTCTACATCAGTACATGGTCACTCCCATTCTCTGACCTCTGTTTTCTTTTCTGATCCTTTGTTAATTGTAAACACCTTCCCAATGATTGTTCTTTTTCTTGCGTTAAAGTGTGTTCGGGTGTTTGCATTTTGTCTGACCTGCAGGTTTTCGTGCTTTTTCTGATGGATCCCAGTCATCTGGTCAACGGCAGCACCGAGTACTAAATTCAAAATGGCGGAATATCGCTATGGGGCGCGAAGAGATGCAAACACTCTATCAACGTCCTATGAAGCGCCGCCTGTGTGAAAAAGTTCCCTCTCATTTTTGTAGAGGCACACAGACCCCTATTGCCTTGATGCCCCTGTCAGAGGATGAACAGGTTTGTGAAAATACATGCTATTATGTGTGTGTGCTTGAATGTGTATCATATGGTGGAAAAGAAGGAGTTAGGGTTAAAACATCAAGAACTGAACATGCTTCAACAGGAAGGCATGTGCGCGTGCACACCGCACACGCACACACAACGCACGCGCACGCACACAGAGTATCTTATTCACATGGACAATGCATACATGCATAGACACAGACTTGGCACACACACACACACACAGATGCACACATGTGCACTTGGACAAGCACAAGTGCACAGACGCACTCACAGATGTGCAACACATGCTCACACAATGCCGAACAGCACACACACACACACACACACACACACACACACACACACACACACACACAGCACAAGACGGGCAGACAGACAAGACGCATGCACATGAACAGGCACATGGGGACGCTTGCACACATGCACAAATGTGTGCTCGCACACACTCGTGCACACGTACACACATGAGGTTCTAGCTTGCTGTGTGTATATGGTGCAACAGAAGGGGCTGGTGTAAAAATACATTGATACTCTAGCTAGACCTGCTTGAGATATATACATGTCTACAGTTACATGCTGACGAAGAACGAAGACTAGATAAATCCCTAGTGCTTGTGAAAGAATGAAATCAACATACCTACTTCCCTATACAAAAAGAAGAATTTTTGTTTCAGAAATTTGCTTGGGAATAATTTGTAGTCATGCTTATTTTTAGTTTGTATGTGTACAAAGCCGTATCTTGAAGTTTTTAGAGAATTGGTTACAATAGTTTCTCTCTCTTGATTATGAAAGTTTATGCCTGCCCTTTTTATTGAAGTGCATGTTGCCACAGCGCGATAAATGTAGCGTACTGTAAGGCAGCTGTTTTAGATTTTTCTTCTACAAAGAGTGATACGTTGAGTCAAACCTTTAGAGATTTTTAAATCATCTTTTTTTAAGATTTCGATTCAGGTTGATGGCGGGTTGGCATTGGTTTAGTTTTAAAAAGAAAATCTTGCTTCCACTTGGGGAGTCTGACCCTGATATTGCAGATACAAGTTAATGACTGCATACAAAAGATACAGGAAAAGACAAAAATTTCCGACGTTTTTATCTCTTGCTAATTTTGATGTTGGTAGATAAAATGGAACCGGAACTGAATATTCAGAATACCTGCAGATGCAGTGTAAAATTAATAAAATCTTTGTTTGTTTGGGTTTGCTGATGGTTGTTTGGATTTCAGTATATTTCATGTATCTGTCATGAGTGTTTTGCAGACTTCTGAAGTAAATTTTTTATGTGATAATTTCAGTCTTGAAAACAGAAGTATATATGTGCATTGAACAGGATCATGCTGGGATTTAATTAAAGGTTGGGAAAAGTTTGGTGAAACTGCGTCCTTTTTTACACCTTTAAAAGTCTAGAACCGCTTGGGTGCTTTAAAATTTTAAGCCCCAGTAAAGAAAAAGAAATTGCAGAAGTTGCAAGTGAATCTGCGGGATTAATTAAAGGTTTGGAAAAGTTTGGTGAAACTGCGTCCTTATTACACCTTTAAAATCCTAAAAACCGCTTGGGTGCGTTAAATTTGATGCCCCAGTAAAGAAAAAGAAATTGCAGAAGTTGCAAGTGAATCTGCGGGTTAAATCATTGATTGAACTTCGACTACTGAAAGTATTTAGTTACCTAGGGATACCTAAAATTGGACCCTGCCAAGAGTACCATCATGATGATGGATTTCAGCTTTTATTGATCGAAGCAGGTCTGTAGCCCCCAAAACCTGAACTATAGGGTAGATTTACTGTTTGTTTTTAGAGTGACATACCATAGTGTTAGAAATATATTGATTTTTGAAGTGTAGTCCAGTCAGCCTTAAAAAGTTTGTGAAAAGTTTTTGATTTTTTTGATACTTTTGGAGTATAACCCATTGTTAAAAGAAGTCCTGGTGGGTGGGGGTGATTTTAGAGTGTGCGCGTGATAATGGTGAAAAAATCCTACCAGCACCTGGGATGAGCTCCACTGTCTGATCTGTTTAGTGTTGCTTTATGGTTGTCAAGACTGATGGCGCAAGGCGTGAACAGTCAGGTGGTGATGCGGCCAGGCAGGGGTGCACAGGCGGGGACTAGGGGGGCAGAGCTGGCTCATGGTTGTCGGGGCAGAGCAAGAGGTAGGTTGATTTGTTTGTTGGAAGTTTGATAAATTTTGGTTTTCTATGAAAGAACTCTTGTTTGAAAGTGGCCAGAATAGCAAGAAAAAGGGTGAATATTGAAATAATATCTTGAAACTTTTTTTTTAGCCCAAAAGTAGGGAACATTTGAAAAGGAAAGATAAGGGATATATATGTCATGCATGCACACACACTCGCACACACACACACCACACACACACACACAAACACACACACACAACACACACACACACACACACACACACCACACACACACACAACACAGAGGAAGGGTGGGGGTGGGGGATAAGAGAGAGTGACTAATTCTGTTTCTGAGGGGAGATTTTTTTGTGTGCAAAGAGGCCTATTTTTCATACACATTTTTTTCACATCTAAGCCTGACGGGCCCCCTCTTATACATAGATAGAAAGCTCATGGTCTCAACTTTTAAACTGGACAAGCTTTTTGAACAGAAAAAGCAATCGGAACGCATGAGATGGCCAAAATATGTGAACTTGCGTAACATTGACTATGAATGAGCCCACCAGGAGACGGCCTGGTGACATAATCATCTGTAGTTGAAAGACTGTTCCTGATGACAGCTAAAATCTATTTAAAGACCAATTCTACTAAATCAACATGAATGCTGATCAAGAATAGTGAACGAAGACGGCATTTTGTTTTCATACTTAATTGTGCCAGTGAGAAATTTATTTTGGGTGTGGAGCTGACAGGAACACAGCAAAAGAATTCATTGAAGAATACTTTACTTTTTATCACACAGAGGATAGCTGGTCGGACCTTGACAACTGTGATTCCGCCGAAAAAGGGTTCATTTCTAGATTCAAAACTCGAATGGGTTTGAAGCTGAAGAAAGCGATACGGATGCCGACGGAGTGCTTGTGGTTTTGAAAATGAACGATAAAGAGTTTTCAAATGAAAAAAAAGTAAGTGGTGAGGTTGAGAGTGCTATTATTCAAATGGAAGGACCCCCCTGACTGTGGTGAGACGTGGCTTTAAACAAATTTTTCAAAAAGGAAGGAGCCACTGACTGTGATGAAGACGTGGCTTTCAATGGACCCCTGCCATTGGTTTTCAATGGACTCCCAGCCCCGCCATGGTTTCAATGGACCCCCTGCCCCTGCCATGGTTTCAGTGGACTCCCAGCCCCTCCCATGGTTGTCAATGGACTCCCAGCCCCTGTCATTGGTTTTTCAATGGACTCCCAGCCCCTGCCATGGTTGTCAATGGACTCCCAGCCATTGTTTTTAGTGGACTCCCAGCCCCCCTGCCCTGTCATGGTTGCAATGGACTACCAGCCCCTGCCATGCTTTTCAATGGACTCCCAGCCCCTGCCATGGTTTTTATGGACCCCCCACCCCGGGCCCTGCTTTTCAATGGACTCCCAGCCCCCCAGCACCTGCCATGCTTTTCAATGGACTTTCCCCGCCCTGCCATGCTTTTCAATGGACTCCCACCACTGCCATGCTTTTCAATGGACTCCCCCGCTCCTGCCATGGGTTTTCAGTGGACTCCCAGCCCCTGCCATGGTTTTCAATGGACTCCCAGCCCCTGCCATGGTTTTCAATGGACTCCCGCCCCTGCCATGGTTGTCAGTGGACTCCCAGCCCCTGCCATGGTTTTGAGTGGACTCCCAGCCCCTGCCATGGTTTTCAATGGATTCCCAGCCCCCCAACCCCTGCCATGGTTTTTCAATGGACTCCCACCCCTGCCATGGTTTTTTAGTGGACTCCCAGCCCCTGCCAGGTTGTCATGGACTCCCAGCCCCTGCCATGGTTTTTTAGTGGATTCCCAGCCCCTGCCATGGTTTTCAGTGGACTCCCAGCCCCCAGCCCCTGCAATGGTTTTCAATGGACTCCCAGCCCTGCCATTTGGGTTTTCAATGGACTCCCAGCCCCTGCCATGGTTTTCAGTGGGCTCCCAGCCCCTGCCATTTTTTTCAGTGGACTCCCAGCCCCCAGCCCCTGCAATGGTTTTCAGTGGACCTCCCAGCCCCTGCCATGGTTTTCAGTGGACTCCCAGCCCCCAGTCCCTGCAATGGTTTTCAATGGTTCCCAGCCCCTGCCATGGTTGTCAATGGACTCCCAGCCCCTGCCATGGTTTTCAGTGGACTCCCAGCCCCCAGCCCTGTCATGGTTTTCAATGGGCTCCCAACCCCTGCCATGGTTTTCATGGACTCCCAGACCCTGCCGTGGTTTTCAGTTTTACTCCCAGCCCCCCAAGCCCCGTCATGGTTTTCAATGGACTCCCAGCCCCTGCCATGGTTTTCAGTGGACTCCCAGCCCCCAAGCCCCTGTCATGGGTTTTTAATGGACTCCCAGCCCCTGTCCATGGTTTTCAATGGACTCCCAGTCCCCCAACCCCGCCATGGTTTTCAATGGACTCCCAGCCCCTGCCATGGTTTTCAATGGACTCCCAGCCCCTGCCATGGGGTTTTCAGTGGACTCCCAGCCCCTGCCATGGTTTTGGTGGACTCCCAGCCCCTGCCATGGTTTTCAATGGATTCCCAGCCCCCCAACCCCTGCCATGGTTTTCAATGGACTCCCAGCCCCTGCCATGGTTTTTCAGTGGACTCCCGGCCCCTGCCATGGTTTTCAATGACTCCCAGCCCCTGCCCCTGGTTTTCAGTGGACTCCCCGCCCCTGCCATGGTTTTCAATGGCCTCCCAGCCCCTGCAATGGTTTTCAATGGACTCCCAGCCCCTGCCATGGTTTTCAATGGACTCCCAGCCCCTGCCATGGTTTTTCAATGGACTCCCTGCCATGGTTGTCAGTGGACTCCCAGCCCCTGCCATGGTTTTCAATGGACCCCAGCCCCTGCCAATGGTTTTCAGTGGACTCCCGGCCCCTGCCATGGTTTTCAATGACTCCCAGCCCCCGCCATGGTTTTTCAATGGACTCCCAGCCCTGCCATGGTTTTCAATGGACTCCCAGCCCCGTCATGGTTTTTTAATGGACCCCCTGCCCTAGCCATGGTTTTCAAATGGACCCTCCGCCCCTGCCATGGTTTTCAATGGACTCCCAGTCCCTGCCATGGTTTTCAATGGACTCCCAGCCCCAGTCATGGTTGCCAGGGCCCAGCAGTGGCCAGTGCAAACACATCAAAGTTGTGATAGAGGCAGCTGGTGACAGCAAAGTGGTGCATGACACAATTCAACCCAGATGAGATTGTGGATATTCACTGTCGGTCCTAGACATGATAAGAGGTAAGCAGCATCAATGAATTAATGTGCTTGCATGCATGTGTATGGTGAAGTGGAGATGAGGGGGATGCAAAGTTTTGTTGTGTGGTGTGTGTGTGTGTGTGTGTGTGTGTGTGTGTGTGTGGGTGTATGAGAGGTGTGTGTGCGCGTGACTGTTTTGTGTGGGGTACATATATATATATGTGTGCAAAAAGAACATGTATGTGTGTTTTGTGTGGTTAAAAAACTGAACCATGCGTTGTTTTAAAACCCTTTCCGTACGTCGCCTAAAAATTTGCGCGCCGTACATCGTGGGTCCGCATGGATCCATGCTTTTAGTAAGGAAAGAGGCCTTGCCGTACATCGTGGGTCCGCATGGACCCATGCTTTTTATGAAGGAACAAAGCCTTTCCCGTACGTCGTGGGGCCGCATGGACCCATGCTTTCTATGAAGGAACAAAGCCTTGCCGTACGTCGTGGGTCTACATGGACCCATGCTTTTTATGAAGAACAAAGCCTTGCCGTACGTCGTGGGTCTGCATGGACCCAAGCTTTTTATGAAGGAACAAAGCCTTGCCGTACGTCGTGGGTCCCCCATGGACCCATGCTTTTTATGGAGGAACAAAGCCTTGCCGTACGTCGTGGGTCCACATGTGACCCATGCTTTTTTTTATGAAGGAACAAAGCCTTGCCGTACGTCGTGGGTCTGCATGGGCCCATGCTTTTTATGAAGGACAAAGCCTTTCCGTACGTCGGGGTCCGCATGGACCTATGCTTTTTATGAAGGAACAAAGCCTTGCCGTACGTCGTGGGTCCACATGGACCCATGCTTTTATGAAGGAACAAAGCCTTGCCGTACTTCGGGTCTGCATGGACCCATGCTTTTTATGAAGGAACAAAGCCTTGCCGTACGTCGTGGGTCCCACATGGACCCATGCTTTTTAAAGAAAGGGAAAAAAGCCTTTCGTACGTCGTGGGGCTGCATGGACCCATGCTTTTTTCATGAAGGAACAAAGCCTTGCCGTAGGTTGCGTTTGTGTACGGAATTTAAGAAAGTCGTATGTTTTAGACGGATTGGAATAGTAATTCTTTTATAAGCAGCAACAGAGTTTTTTGTGCAAGAGACTGAACTTAATTGTTTGTTTTCCCAAAAAACTTGGTAATGTGAAAAACCATCGATCGAGGTGACCATGGTAAAACGATGCCACACCACATTTACTCAGGCACACATCTGGCTTTTGAACATCAGTCCACTCACACGTTGTGGTAATCAAACCAGCTGTGACACACAAAATGAAAATACGCTGTGTGTGGTGTGTTGTGTGTGGTGGGGCGCGCGCATAGTGTGTGTGTGTGTCGTTTTCAAGTTTGTATGTGGTGTAAAATGCGACTGCATGTGTATGTGCGTGCGTGCATGCAGGTATGTTTGTCAGTCTGTGTATGATAGTGCAGATCTTGAGTGCAAGTATGTACGGATATATGTATGAGAGGAAAGTGTGCTTGTGGTGGACTTAACAAATTGAGCACGGAAGAGAGGGAAGCGCGTGTTTAGGAGTGACTGTAGGGCCCAATGTATCCGAAATTGATGCTCTTTAGCATACTAATAATTGTTTCAGCCTAATTTTCAATAACGAGAGCCTCCAGTGAAGAATTTAAAACGGAACACTCTAACATATGTCCACACACAGAATGTAAAGGCCACTCACTCTGTAACGGGGGAAAACACATACACACAACAAGTCTTTCGTCAAAAATGGTTTATTAGCTTTAGTAAAAGAAATTAAATTTGTTCAGTAGGCTGAGAATTTACTCGCACACATTTTCACATTCTCTCTCCCCTTTCTCTCTCTCACACACACCACACACACACACACACACACACACACACACACACAAAACACACACACCCCACACACACACACCACTTACACACACACAAAACACACAAACACACACAACACACACATCCATGGAAAAACGTCATTGCGATCCACAGGTACTGTTAGATGCTTTCGCTCATATCTAGTCGCTTTTTTTTTATGTAAAAGGGCGCTTTCTAACAGCAGTGGTATGTTTGGGAAAGGGGAAAAATTTGGTCGGTTGGTCTTGCGAAAAACATTGGTAGGGAGCAGTTTGTTCTAAGCAAGAGAGAGAGAGAGAGATTGAAAAACCTAAAATATAGGAACCTATTAAAATCTGGGATGTTCCCATTCGTTAGAAGTGTGTCCATGGGACACTTCGTCCAAACATTAAAAAATATGAAAATTTTGAGGGGTGTTCAATGTAGTGTAGACAAAAGAAAATCAAAACAGTCGTCAAATGAAAAACTTTCGTACCTTCTCCAATATCTTTGCCAATTTGCGATGTTCAGAGCCTCGAAGATGTTCATTCTTTCAGCCATTGGGTTTAAAATTGAACTGAAAGGAAATTCGATTTTTAGGTGGAAAATGCTAACTTTTTTCAGTGTATGTAGCAGATAATATAATGGTGGGAAATTTGGCAATTCGCGTCCGCACGCCACAACCAACACACTCACAATCACGCGCACGTGCGCACGCACGCACGCACGCGCCTCACACACACACAACCACTCACAACTGGCCTACAGAAGCTGGGCACCAGGAGGATGTTTAGTTACCAGGTCTGGCCTGCTGCTGGTAAAAAAAAACAAAAAAAAGACGTCGGTATCTCATACAGTACTGTTACAAGTAGTGTGTAGGCCTACAATCCCAAACACAGTAAATCTGATGAATTGGTCACTGCACCTCTGCTTTCAAATCGTTAGTTGTTCATGTATACATGTATTGTCATTTTTGTAAAGCCATAGAGCAGTCTTCTGGGCAGTCTGTTATATAATAAATAATATTCATTATTATTATTTAGAAAGCAATCTGAGAATTTGACGTCGAACTTTGCAGTTCCCAGAGACACGTGGGAGAGAGCGATTCCCGCCACTGTAGCAAAATTTGGCCGCATGCGCAGCATCGTGTGTTTATGTCAGTGATGTCGGCCATTCTGTTGAGGCTAGCGCTTTGCGGAAAATGGGATTGCGAATGGGAGTTCAGATTCTGTGTCTTTAGAAGGCATGGGTCCACTCGGACCCACGGCGTACGGCGCTCAAGGTTTGTTCTGTTTCAAAGCATGGGTCCGCTCGGACCCACGACGTACGGCGCTCAAGGTTTGTTCTGTTTCAAGCATGGGTCCGCTCGACCCACGACGTACAGCACTCGAGGTTTGTTCTTTGAAAGTATGGGTCCGTTCGGACCCACGACGTACTGGGACGTTTGTTGTTTGTTTTTCTCTTTTGTTTTTTTTACAAAAACAAAGAAATTTTGGTACATAAGTGGGGTTATGCTATATTGACAAAGTCATAAATTTAGTGAAGACAGCTTTAAAAAATTTTTTTGTTATCAATTAAAAATTACCCCTGTGGTCCTGGGGACCCACGGCATACGGGAAAAGGTTAAGGTGAATGCCACAGACATGATACCACAGATTTTTAACAGAATCAAAGTAACCCTCACAAACAATATTGTGTGCTGCAGTTTTGATTTATGACATACACATTTCTTTTTTTAAAATATATTATTGAGTGTGCAGATGCAAAGGATACGATAATTCTTGGTATCATTGTTTTCAAGCATCTGAAATGGCCAGACGACGAATGTACAAGGGCAAAGAGCAGACGAACTGCCAGAAAATCCCGTTCCTTCTACACTTTTATGTCCGGGTCTGTCTGCAGGGAATACTTTTTGCCAACTTGTTGGGGAAATAAAAACTGGGAAGTAAAAAAAAACAGATGCCTATAGTACCAAATTTGTTGAATAACTACAACTACCCGCCCCCAAGGTGAATCAAACACTTCAAGACACACACACACACACACACACACACACACACACACACACACAACACACACACACACACACACTCACTCACTCACTCAACCCCCACTCGCGGCACTTTCTCTCTGACTGACTGACATTTTTTGCGTATTCTACTGACAAGTCAGACCTTCAGTGTCTTTGTGGGTATGACATTTAGGGAAACATAAATAGAAATGAGCAAAAAGAAGTAACAGGAGAGAGAAATGAGTAGAAAAAAAAAGTTTACTAATGTGTAAGAATTTTAAATAAATCTAAGAAGTAAATGAATAGAAATTAACCCCTTCACTGCCACAGTATAATAGTACATTTGAATAACTGTGTGCCAAGGTAAATTTGCTTTTGGGGTAGGTTCAGTGGGAAAAGGTTACTGCTCACTTATTTCTCGACAAATCTTTTTAGATTTTTGGCATGTTTTGTGTTATGCATTGATCTATAATGTTCTGTCTGTAAATCCCAGGGGAATGTTGTTCTTGATGATAATCTGCTCGTAATTGGGGGTACTATTTTTAGGTAAAAAGGGGCATAAATCATGCTTTTCACAGTATGTTCACTAACATGTTTCATTACTTATCCATTTATTGAGTTTTTTGTTAGATGTTTTGTGAATTACTTCTTCATACCCTGCCTACAATTCCACATCATTCTAATTTATTTTTTTGGGAATAATGATGGTTCACACTAGTAACATGTTTTTGTTTTTTTTTCAGTTTGGTAGTTTTTAGAAGAATTCTGCACATAAAAGCCACTTAATACAGCAAACAATACCTTCTGGTGTTTGCTCAACAACATTACAAGTACCTGAGATTCATATTGTTGTCAGTAAATGTCCCTCTGTGTAACAGTCTGTATGTTACTGGGGGTACCCCAATTCTACTCGAAAGGGCATAATTTTACTATTTGGGGTAGGTTCAGTACCTCAATTACTGCTTATCCATTTGTTGATATATATATGACTTAGAATTTATGGCTTCTCTTTCCCATACCCCAAGCTATGATGCTATATAACAATAATCTAATTTTGTTGGCCATTTGGGGATGGACAGGATATAATGAACTGTGGTTTTACAAAAAGAACAGTTTTCAAGTATACAGATACAAATTACATCATATAAAATCCGTGAAAACACTGACAAAGTGATGTGACTAATTATTAAACATCAGCACTAACACATGACAGTCATATAAATCCCAAGGAATGTTGTTCTTGATGTAAATCTGCTCATAATTGGGGGTACTATCTTTTAGGTAAAAAGGGCATAATCATGCTTTTCACGGTATGTTCACTAACATGTACATTACTCGTCCATTTATTGAGTTATTTGTGAGATGTTTAGGTGAATTACTTCCTTATACCCTTGTTTACAATTTCACATCATTCTAATTTATTTTTGGGTGATGATAATGGTTCACACTAGTAACATATGATAAAACAGTTTTTGTTTTGTTTTCAACTTGAGAGTTTTAGAAGAATTCAGCTCATAAAAGCACACTAAACGCAGCAGCAATACCTTTTGGTGTTTGCTCTCAACAACATTACAAACACCTGGGATTCATATTGTTGTCAATAAATGTCCCTCTGTGTAGCAATCTGTATGTTACTGGGGTACCTCAATACCTCAATCACTGCTTATCTATTTGTTGACATATGACTTAGATTTTATGGCTTCTCTTTCCTTTTACCCCAAGCTATAATGCTATATAATATAATCTAGTTTTATTGGCCATTAGGGGTGGACATGGATGTACCAATGGTGGTTTTACAAAAAAAGAACAGTTTTCTGCACACATACACATGTTACAACACATAAAACCTGTAAAACACTGACAAAAACTTTAGTGTTTACTCAGCATCACTGTAAGTATACAGTGTGCAGACATGCCTACCATACCGGAATAGCCGTATTTGTTACGGAAAAACATAAAAATCGAGGTTTGTTCCGGACGTTACGGTCAGGATCGCGTGTTCCGGAAAAACAAAACAAAACAAAAAAAAAAACGAAATCAAACGAGTGGACAATTTTTCACAGAGGGACAAACCGGATGACGGTTAGGACGATTGAATTGAAGCGCAGTGCGCATGCTCACACTGCCATATCCGTCGACGAAACGTACCGAACGGAGCCGAGATTCAGACAAAGCGCGCTCGACTATCAAACATGGCTAGCATGAAGACTGCGAAGCGAGTGTGCGAGACAGATGATGATGAACCTCAAAATGGACCCCAGCGGCAGCCGCGAAAAAAACAAGATCGCCGTCGGCAAAACCTTTCGTAAACAATACAGTGAGAGGTGGTCATGTTTACAAGAAGGACGGAAAGGGGAAAACTTTTGCTGGTGCACGGTTTGCCAGTGCGAGTTCTCCATCGCGCATGGCGGCCAAGATGACTGTCGTCGACATGTCGAATCCAAAAAACACAAGGACTTTGAGATATCTTGTGGTCACACTCGCAAGATTTCTGGATTTTTCACCAGTTCGTCGACCAGCAAAGCAGAATCAACAGATGAAGTGATTCGTGCCGAAGTTATGCTCGTCGACCTTGTTGCTGAACTGAATCTGCCTTTCACCGTTTTGGATACTTTTACAAAAGCGTTCAAACTGATGTTTAAAGACTCTGATGTGGCAAAGAAGTTTCAGTGTGGCAGGAGTAAGGGGACAGCCATTATAAAAGAAATAGCGGCGAAAACAATAGAAGACCTCGGACTATGCAGACCTGAAGAGTGCCTACTACAGGTCTCTGAAGTCTGCACAGTGAAAACCATGCATGACATGCAATGTACATAGTGTAGCCTAAATAAAGGTAAGTTGTTTTTTCTGCCTGAAAGAGAGGGTTTTTGCAGAATTGTTATGGTGTTTGTGTGTGTGAATGTGTGTGTGTGTGTGAACCTACACACGCGCGGTTGTGTCCACAAAAGGAAGGTTGAGTGTTCCTGAAAATTTTTGAAATTTTCAGTTTGTTCCTGATTTTTATAACATCTGTTCCTGATAGTAAGATTTTGGGGTAGGCATGTCTGAGTGTGGTCCAAATTGTTATAATACTTATAGGTAAATGGTCAAAATGACAACCATGGAAAAGAAGTCTGAAGAAAAAATAAACAATTGTATGTTGAAAAGAAAAAACATTTCTGAAGAAAAAAATAAACAATTGTATGTTGAAAAGAAAAAAGAAGCACACATACACACACGCATTTGTTATCACACAAAACACTGTAGGAACTGTGTTAGAGTGTCGGAACAAGTACTTACATTACTGCCACTCTGTTCTATGTAGGAATCCATCACTTCGTATGTAGGAATCCATCACTCGCTGTACGAAGTCTTGGACATAATCCTCAGGTTGTCTGCATTCCCTGCTTCATAATTTTAGGGGATGGTGCTCTTTTTTTTAATGTCTGTCCAAATCGTGGTTCAAAGAAACACACATTGAGATTCATTCTGTACTTCACTTGGTCTTCTTTCACTGATGGCACTTGGTCTGGTCACAGCATTGACAAAATCATAAACACACGCACACTTGAGAAAAACCCGCCGCTGTAGAATGGAAAAATAAACTTCCTGGAACTTTTCATGCAGATGATCCAGAATGGGTCGGATCTTGTAGAGCTAGTCGTACCCCGGATCACCTGCGGCTGGCAAGGCTGCATTGTCGTTGAAATGCAGAAACTGAAGAAGAATCTGAAATACAGAACAAAAGTTTTAAGATAAGTAAGCAGACCCACAATTGGACACACACACACACACACACACACACACACACACACACACACACACACACACCTGGGCCTGTATGCACGTCGATCCGGATAGAGGGCTGTCCGCGAATAGCGCCTATTCGGTGGATAGGCGGCAGATTTTGGTATGCACGTCAGACCGCATAAGCTATCCGACTCGGCAAAACGCGGATAAAGTTATCGGTGCCTCGGGGGTCTGATAGCGAGCCTAAACGCGGATAAATATGGCTGCATTGATGTTTTTCCAAGTGAGACAGCGACGGCTATTGCGACGAAACCGCATCTTTCGTGACAGAAAGAACCCGTTTGACCTGTACGATGACCTAGAACTGTTCCGAAAGGTGGGTGTGTGTGTGTGTGTGTGTGTGTGAGTGTGTGTGTGTGTGTGTGTGTGTGTGTGTGTGTGTGTGTGTGTGAATCGCCCCACTTTCCAGCACATTTCCAAGCGCAATTATTATTTGTTGTTTTCAATGATAGTGCACATTTGTAGCTTCCCCTACTTATTGCCAGTCTTCTCCGGCACTGAAGATTTATTCCCGAAATCAAGATGTTTAATCACTCTAGATGGTTGGCTTTTTTCACTTTTGATTTGGAAAAAAAATTCTTTGTCTCTATGTAGATCGCCCCAGAGTGAACAGTTTAAAAGTAGTGTGTGTGTGTGTGTGTGTGTCTGTGTGTGAGTGTGTGTGTGTGTGTGTGTGTGTGTGTGTGTGTGTGTGTGTGTGTGTGTGAATCGCCCCACTTTCCAGCACATTTCCAAGCGCAATTATTATTTGTTGTTTTCAATGATAGTGCACATTTGTAGCTTCCCATACTTACTGCCAGTCTTCTCCGGCACTGAAGATTTATTCCCGAAATCAAGATGTTTAATCACTCTAGATGGTTGGCTTTTTTTTCACTTTTGATTTGTGAAAAAAAATTCTTTGTCTCTATGTAGATCGCCCCAGAGTGAACAGTTTAAAAGTAGTGTGTGTGTGTGTGAGTGTGTGTGTTGTGTGTGTATGTGTGTGTGTGTGATTTTTTTTTTTATAATTCAGACCTTGTATTCATCAATTGTGTCGCAAAGTGGCCAGGGAGTGTGCATGATTCAAGAATCTTGCGTGAAAACCGACGAAGCACGTACCAGCGGAAGTTCCACGAAGGAGGGTATGACTAAACCGAAAGCAGTGCCTGCTGCACCCCGGTTTTGCCAAGAATCTATAAATAGAGCGCCGTTTCCTGCCCTCTAAACGCGGAGAGCTATTCAATCGCGAATAGGGCGTCGTGCATACCAAAACTGGAGAGGGGCTATCCGCGTTTAAGCTCCGAATAGCTAACCGCGTTTAAGCCCTAAACGCGAATAAGCTAATCGGGTTTGACGTGCATACAGGCCCTGTCTAATGTCACTGTGTGGATAGATGTTAAATTGAAGACAACAACAACACACACACACACACACACACACACACACACACCTGTCTAATATCACTGTGTGGATAGACGTTAAATTGAAGACAACAACAACAACACACACACACACACACACACACACACACACACACACACACACACACACACACAACACACAGAGTAAGCAGACCCACAATTGGGCACACACACACAAAATTTACACACACACACAAAATTTACACACACACACACCAACACGGTAAGCAGACCCACAATTGGGCACACACACACACACACACACACACACACACACACACACACAATTTACACACACACACATGTACACATATGCACAAACACTAACAGTATCACACACAGCAAATGAAACAAACTGCGGCTGACCCCCTTCTCTCCCCCCCCCCCCCCCCCCCCCCCCCCCCCCCCCCCCCCTTGTCATTTACAATGCTTTTTCGAGTATATTGTATCTTATTTATTGTGCTTTCTCTTGTTCATTTCATTCATATCCAACACACCCACTACATACCCTCACACCCTCCCCCTCCACTCACTCTCCTTCCCCTCCTCTTCTCTCTCTCATTCTCCACTCTTCCTCTACTTCCATTCTCTCCCCTGCTCTCTCCCTCTCTTTCTCCCCTCCCCCCCCCCCCCTCTCTCTCTCTCTCTCCCTCTCTCCTTTTGCTCCTCACTTTACTCTACCCTCTTTCCTCGTGCCCTATTCCTCGAACTCTACTCACCCTCTCTTCCACTGTCCCTCTGTCTACTTCATTCACCACTTTGGCTTCACAAGGGGAGTATTGTGCATGTTTATGTCTGTATTTTTTTGTCGCTGAGGAAGGCATTTTGCCGAAAATTTCTTGTCCTGTTTTGTGTCGTGCATTAAATCGTCGTTACTTCACACTTTGTTTTGTGTGCTCTTCTGCTTTTTTGTCGAGTATCACACACACATGAATGTAAAAACACCACAGTGGCACTAAAAAAAAAATCTGCTGTTGATGAGTGCTTCTGTGCTTTACAAAATGAACAAACATATATGGAAAATTTGCATACAGAAATAAAACGATGCATAGGCACACATGTGCGCACACACATGCACACAAACACACACCCACAGTGACACACACACCCACACACACACACACGCACACACACACACACACACACACACACACACACACACACACACACACACAGTTCTCTGTAATCGGCTTATTCATTATTTTGAGCTGTTGTGAAAAGAAGTTCCAAGGTCAGCACTAAGAAATAGGGCAGGGTGAGTCACAGAAACTGTTTTAATCTTTTTCCTGTGTGTGTGTTTGTACTTTGTGTATGTGTGTGTGTGTGCGCGCGCGCACGCACAAGTGCACACAGCCTCCGGGGGTTGTGACCTTGTCGTGGTCGGAGGGCTTGCGCGGTCCAGTGATCCCTTAGGCTTTGCTGGCGGGGGCATCATTACTCGGAGATAGGCTGGTTTTGTCAAACTGCTTCTAGGTCCGAGAAGCCCAAAATGCTGTCTGACCTAAGCGTAACGTGGTAAGGAGTTGATGCCCTGGTAGGGCTTCCCATGTCAGATAGGCTAAGGGTGAGGATCCTGACTAAGAGTAACCCGCCTTTCTCCTTTTCTTGTTTTCTGCCTCCCTTATTTGGCCCTTTTCTATCTTCGTCTCCCTTCAGTCTTCTTTTCCACACTCCTTTTCTCTCTGTGGTCTCCTTAAGATCCGCCGCGTTTGCCGTGCGGTGCGACCTGTGTCGGAGGGGAATGAGATCCTGGTGATTGAGAGGGCCAGCGCTCTCAACACATCACTTTGGCTCGGACCTCTCCTAGACAGGGATACACTTTGCCGGGGTTGTACTAATCGGCCCCCCTTCTTGGGGTTGGGTCAAGACAGACAGTTCCCCTGCTGGCCAAGTAAACCCCTGCGTGCTCAGCTCTCTGTTCCCGGGAGTTGAGCATGATCAGGGGGGAAAGGTTTTGGTGGCTTCTGTTTGTCGTATGTCTCTCCCGAAGCCTGGAAGGGTCAGGACATTGGTTTCTTGGCCCTGGCCCCTTAGTTGGACTCCAAGGTGGGTGGGTAAGGGGGGGAAATGAAACACAATAAAAAAAATATGGCTTTTTAAAAAAACTCCCCCCCCAAAAGGAAGAGGAAGGAAAGCACCCCCTATTTCAGGGGAATTGAACAGACAGTGATTCTGATACGGAGGTACGACAGAGGACAGGTTTCTGGGCTTCTGGCTGTGATGGAAGGGACGGAGCAGGGAAAGCCCCCTTTCAGCTCTGAGCCCTTTTGCCTACAAAAGGGCTTTCAAGGTCTAGCAGGTGCCCCTCAGTCCATAAAAAGGTTGAGGAATGGCTCTTTTCTCATTCAATGTCGATCAAAGAAGCAATCTGAACAGCGTTGAGGGCAACAAAAATAGTGGACAGGGAGATCAGGGTGACTCCCCATAAACAGTTAAATTCCTCAAAAGGAGTGTTTCGCTGCAGAATTAACAGGTGTCTCAGAGGCAGAGATCAAAAGGGAAACTGGCGTCCCAGGGTGTGAGGAGGTGCACAGGGTGCAGTAAAGAAAGGTGCAGAGAGAGTGGCCACCAACACCCTCTTTTCCTTCTGCAAACCCTGTGCTGCCTCCAGTCATCAAAGTTGGTTACCTGAACGTCAGAGTCAGATGTATGTTCCGTCCCGTTGGGGTGCTTCAGATGTCGGAGGTTTGGCCATGTCAGAGACCGTTGTTCTGGGCAGGAGGTGTGCGGTGTTTGCTGCAAGGCAACCCATGATGGGCCGTTAAAGATCCGGAAACATTGTGCTAACTGCGGTGGCGACCATCCCTCTTCCCGAAACTGCCCTCTTTGGATTCAGGAATCCGTATACAACGAGTAAAAACTGAAAAGAAAATCTCATTTTTTGAGGCCCGAAACAGGTTGTTGGCAGTCAGACGCCAACACACTTCGTATGCTTCGGCCGTAAAGAAAGTTTCCACTAGGTCAGTCTGCTGCCAGACTGATGAATTTATCTTTCCAAGACACTGCAAGGAAGAACTGTCAGTCGGGTGGAAGCGGGTCCACCACCTCCCAACCCAAAGGACTCCCCCGGTGGAGGCAAAAAATCCGCCACCCCTCAGACTGCCAGCAGTCTACAACATCGTGCTGGGCAATTAAAAACCAGCACCAAGCCTCGAACTCCTCTGTCCAGTGCCCGTGCGGGCAAGGGAGTTCCACCCAGTGTGGAGATGGTGGAGATGAGGAAGAAACCTCCACCGTCTCCCAAATCCAGCCTTCTTCGCCTGTTGGCAAGTCTGCCAGCAGGTCTGAAGAACAACACAGTTCAGTGAAACTACAAAATAATTCACTCCATTGGAAGCAGACGTTGAGGAGGAGATGACCTGATTCCTCCTTTTCGCCCTCTGCACCATGGATAGTACAATACCCCCATTGGAATATCCGTGGACAAAAATTCCAACTTTGAGGAGTTGCAGCTTCTGTGTCGATCTATAAACCCTTTCCCTCGTGGCTCTTCAGGAAACTCAAATTCAAAGCCAGAAGAAACCCTTTACTCTTTCGGCTTTAATGTTCTTTCAAAACCTGCACAACCATCCACTTGGGACTGTCGGGCGGGTTGCCCTTCTCCTACACAAAACTCTGTTGTATAGTCCTGTCGCTTTTGTCTACCTCCCTTTAGGCTGTAGCTGCGAGAGTCACTTCCACAAGACTGTGACAATCTGTTCCATTTTTCTTCCACCTTTTGGGCCCCGGGTTTTTTCGTCAGGGCCTTGTCAGTCTGATGGTGAACTTCCTCGACCTTTTTTTCTGTTGGGTGATTTAACGTCACAATCCTCTTTGGGGGAGTGTCAGTACGTCATCCAGAGGTCTGCTAATTGAGGAGTCCTTTCGGATTTGGATTGTGTTGTCTGAACGACGGATCTGCAACTTACCTCCACTCTTCCACAGGTTTTCCCTTTTGTGTTTAGATTTTTCGGTTTGTGAACCCCTCGCTGGTCCTGGACTAGAGTGGTCTGTCCATGACGATCTGACGGAAGTGACCATTTCCCTGTTTGTTTACAAACCGTAATAACTGAACAAGTCCCCTGTCCCCTCCACATCTAAATTATAAGAAAGCAAACTGGGGTCTCTTTGCAGCCACTTTTCAAAAGAATTCCAGGACACTGATTTTCTTCAGAGTCCGGACCCAGCAGAATCACGACTAAAACTAGATCAAGTGTGCTAAAGCTTGTATTCCAGTGTCTTCCGATAAACTTCAAATGCCAAAAACACCCCGGTTTGATTCAGACTGCCAACAAAATTTCCAAAGTTCGAAAGGGCTCAGCGTCAGGTTGTACCAACGCCTTCGGTCCCAACGCTCGACCCATCAGAAAATTTCCCTGCTAAATCAAGACACACTTTTAAAATCAGTAACGTTGGTCCTGGAGAAGTTCTGCTCCAGGCTGACATCGAAAACTTCCAAGAAAAAAGTGTGGAACATCATTAAGAAAGGGAAGAACACCTGTCCCACTGTGAACCATCTCAAGTTTGCTGACTCTTTAATAACAGAGAAAAAAACAGTTGCTAATTGCTGGCTTCAACCATAGAAAAGAATTCCTTTTCTTCTAACAAATCAGCCACTTTTGTCAAAAATAAAACCCTTAAAGAAAATCACCCTGCAACTTTTCGTCAGACAACATGGAAGACTACAATCTTCCTTTCACTTTAAAGAACTGAAATCTGCCTTACTGTCCTGCAACGATTCCTCTCCAGGTTATAGATGAAATCCATTATCAACTGTTTGAAACATCTTCCGCAAGAAGGTCTGAATATACTGTTACAGGTATACAACCCCTGTGTGGACTACATTTCTTTCCGCCCTCTTGGCGAAAAGCCCTCAAATTTTTCCCATCCCCCAAAACCCGGAAAAGATCTTTCTAATCCATCAAACTACCGTCCATAGCTTTGACCAGCTGTGTCTGTAAATGATGGAGAAAATGGTCAATGCTAGGCTTATGTGGAAACTCGAAACCGATGGCCTTTTGGCGAAAGAACAGTGTGGTTTCCGCAAACATCGGACTACTGTTGACTATTTGATTCGTCTGGAATCTACACTTCGGAACGCCTTCTGAACAAACAGCATGCAGTGGCAATTTTTTTTGACTTTGGGGAAGGCCTACGATACCCCTGGAAGTCCGGGATGCTTCATGATTCCATGATCTGGGTTTTCGAGGTCATCTTCCCCTTTTCCTTCAAAATTTTTTGGCCCCGAACGACAGTTTCAGGTTTCCCGGGGTTTGGGACCACTCTCTCTGATGTCCACGAGCAGGAGTTGGGTGTTCCACAGGGGAGCATACTGTCTCCTGCCCTCTTTAGTATTAAGATCAATAACATTGTTAAATCAGTTCAGCAGGGTTCAGACTGCTCATTGTTTGTGGATGATTTCGCTGTCTACGCAACTGGAAGCCGTACCCGAGTGTCCAGGCAGGCTCCAGTTTGCGTGGATAAAATCCATCGATGGGCAGATGAAAACGGTTTCACCTTTTCTGCTTCAAAGACACAGTGTATTCACTTCATAATTTCCGTCAGTTTTTTCCAGATCCTGAACTTCAAGTAGGGAAATCTCCCATTCCAGCTGTTAAAGAGGCCCAAAATTTTTGGGAGTCATTTTTGACCAGAAACTTAACTTTCTCAGCACATCAAAATCTCAAAATGCTTGTCAGAAAGCACTGAATATTCTGCGGGCGTAGCGCACACCGACTGGGGCGTGATAAGAAAACTTTGCTGCACCTCTACAGAGCCTTGGTCCGTTCCAAACTGGACTACGGTTGTGCTGTGTACGGCTCTGCAAGATCATCTTACCTCAAACTCTTGGACCCTATCCACCATCAAAGGCTTCGTCTCTGTCTTGGAGCGTTCCGCACCACCCCTGTGTACAGCCTGTACGCAGAGGCAGGTGAACCTTCACTGTCCAACCGCAGGCTGAAACTGTCTTTGAATTATTATATCCGACTGTTCTCAGAACCAGAAAACCTGCCTATGACTGTGTCTTTGACCCTCCGTTCCAAAGTAAGTTTGAAAACAACCCTAAATGTATTCCGCCGTTTGGTCTTCGTATGCAGCCTCACGTGCGGAATGCAGGTCTAGACCTGGGAGTAGTTTCCGATTTTCCAAGTTTCCGGATCAACCTCCGTGGACCTTTTCACACCAGAGATTTGCTTCGATCTTGCAGCTTTTCGCAAAGAGTCTACCAGCTCTCTGGCGTACAAGGCATTGTATGCTGACCTCTGTTCCAAATTCCCATCCTATCAAAAAGTTTTCACTGACGGTTCCAAGTCTGAGGATGGAGTGGCCTGTGCAGCCTACTGCCCTGGGGCTCCTTCTCAGATACTGTTGGAACATATACATTCAGATGCTTCTGTCTATTCTGCTGAACTTACTGCTCTGGTTCTGGCTTTGAAGATAATCTCACATTCTTCAAAGAGGGACTTTCTGGTTCTGTCGGATTCGCTGTCAGCTTTGGAGGCCATAGCTGGCCGCAACCTTCAGCATCCAGAACTTTTACTTTTTTTTTAACTTTTTAGCAAGTTGAAGGCGGACGGTTACAATATTACTCTTGCTTGGGTTCCAGGTCATGTTGGCATCGGCGGGAACGAAATGGTTGATCGTTTAGCCAAGAACGCCACAAGAGAGAAACTGTCCAACATCTATATCCCCTGCTCAGATGTGAAACCCAAAATTAATGATTATGTGAGAGACCTCTGGCAAGAGGATTGGAACACACAGACGAATAACAAACTCTTTCAGATCCGTCCAAACCTTAAGGACTTCCTCCCATCTACGTCGGGAGGTCGTAAAGAGGAAACGTTCTGTGCCGGCTGCACACCGGCCATTCGTATTTTACCCATTTATACCTTTTAAAGAGTGAAGAAGCTCCGTGGTGCATTCCATGTCATGCGCCACTCACAATGAAACATGTTCTTTTAGAGTGTTGGGACTTGTATGATGTGAGACACAAACATTTTACAGCGGAATCCATGAAGATCCTGTTCAGGGATGTCCCGCCTGACGTGATCCTTGGGTTTTTGAGAGAGATTAACATTTTTCATCTGATATAAGATTTTACGGAAGAAAGATTTTTAAGGAAGTTTCTGGTGCGTTTGTACACGATGTCATTTAACGAGATGTGTGAAAGTTGGGGTTTTTTTTTTTTTTTTTTTTTTTTTTGACTGGTGAGTTGATTTTAACGTGGTGACAGCCCTGATGTGGCCCTTTGCGGTCGGCTGGGCTATAAGCAATATTATCTTATCTTATCTTAAGTGCACACAGAATGAAATGAATTGTGCTGTTCAGTGTGACTATTCAAACAATTTAGCATTGTGATAATCCAGCAGGTCTATTGATCTATTCTAGTAAATGGTTTTGTAGCATTGGTGACCAGAAAATGAAGACACTTTGCAAACATTACAAGGAGTTTGGATTGGTCCCTTGAAGGCTGATGTCTGGAGGGAGAAAAACCAACACTAAAGCTCTCTCCTTTGCTGACAACGAGTGTGTTGTGGACTTCATAAAGGGGTATGTGTGGCACCATGCCATCTGCTTGCCTGGTTGTGTCCCAGGGTTCAAAATGGATGACATTCAGCTGTTGCCATAAGCAGAGACAAAAAGCAGCATCTACAGGCAGTACTGCTCAGATTGCCAGAGTGCAGGTCGATTATACCTTTGACTTTATTTGAAAAAAATAAACAAAAACAATCCCAGACAACTCATTTTTCAAAGTTTTAGTTTTATCTTCAGCCGCGCCACTCTTCCACCATTCTTTCTTTCCCTGACCTGTGATCAAGACTTGTCGGGTAAGCCACCCCTCATAAGTCTGGCTGTGTATGGTGTTGGAAAACTGCTTCCATCAGCTGGTGAGTGGTGGTCTCACAGGTTGGTGAGTGATGTTCTCACCAGTCGTGTATGGCCCCACTCCTCTCTTGTGTTGAGTCTTAACTCAGGTGGTGTGTTGTTAATTTTGACAGCTTCAGTGATTTGTCTTCCCAAAGCAGTTTCTTGGTAACTTGTTATCACCATGCTGTACTGGGGGTGGTGGTTCACTGTTGCTGTGTGTCTGTGCTGTGTGTCGCCACAACACTGAATCATGGTCTCTCTTTGCCAGGGCTGTCATGTGTTGTTGGCCTCGATAGTGTCCAGTGCGTGCTGTCTCTCCAACATACACGCAACTGCACTCACTACATCTGATCTCATATGTCACACCTTCTCTTCTGCAATTCCCCCTTCCTCCTCCACACACCATGCAATTCTCTTCTGTGCTGCATCTAGGTCGTTTGTATGGATCTGATTTTTGTAAGATGCTCTTGACCGTCTTCCCTGATCTTTCCACAACTTTTATCTTCAGGTTTGTATTCTTTATTGCATCCTGGTATCTGGTATATACATGAAAAGACTACAGTTCTCCCACTATGATGAAAGGTTCAGGGAAGAGGTGTGGAGATCGGCACTGAATGCGTACAACTCTATAAAAGAGAAAGATAGGAATGGAGAACAGCCACTGTACAGACCCAAACACTGGCAAAGAACAGACAGAAAGAAGAAGAGAAGAACAAAGAAAGAAGACTGGTACAAGAAAGGAGGGAACAAGACAGTGATTTTTGTACCATCAACCCCACACTCTCAGCTGAGGAAAAGATACCAGGATGTAATAAAGAATACAAACCTGAAGATAACATTGTGGAAAGATCAGGGAAGACGGTCAAGAGCATCTTACAAAAATCAGATCCATACAAACGACCTAGATGCAGCACAGAAGAGAATTGCATGGTGTGTGGAGGAGGAAGGGGGAATTGCAGAAGAGAAGGTGTGACATATGAGATCAGATGTAGTGAGTGCAGTTGCGTGTATGTTGGAGAGACAGCACGCACTGGACACTATCGAGGCCAACAACACATGACAGCCCTGGCAAAGAGAGACCATGACTCAGTGTTGTGGCGACACACAGCACAGACACACAGCAACAGTGAACCACCCCCCCAGTACAGCATGGTGATAACAAGTTACCAAGAAACTGCTTTGGGAAGACAAATCACTGAAGCTGTCAAAATTAACAACACACCACCTGAGTTGACTCAACACAAGAGAGGAGTGGGCCATACACGACTGGTGAGAACATCACTCACCAACCTGTGAGAACACCACTCACCAGCTGATGGAAGCAGTTTTCCAACACCATACACAGCCAGACTTATGAGGGGTGGCTTACCCGACAAGTCTTGATCACAGGTCAGGGAAAGAAAGAATGGTGGAAGAGTGGCGCGGCTGAAGATAAAACTAAAAGTTTGAAAAATTAGATGCAGTAATATCTTCATGGCTAGAGTCTATGGACTATCTAAATGAATCCCAGACAAACAAAACAGAAACACTTGGACAGATAAGTAAACTGAGGTCATACAAACTATTACTGTTTTATCAAAGTGTTTCTGCAAATGGATTCAAAGTTAAGAGCAGCAGTCTTCTGTATATGGATTTTGGTCTTGATTTCTTTTCGCCTCCACTCCACTGGTTGTCAGTACATGTAGCATACTGGATGCTGCCTGTGTTAAAACCAGGAATTGGAAGGAAATTTCTGTAGTCCTGTTGTGCTCTGTTTTCACAGTGACATACTTTAGTTTTTCAGAGTACCAGTAAAGCTACCTAGCTCTGCTGAAATGCTGATTATTACAGCTGTTAATGGACACATTAAAAATCAGTATCAACTACTGAACATTTATAAATTTATTTGCTGTTGTGAAGGTTCAGGTGATGATCTCATACCAGTGGCCAGTTTTGTCTGGTGTAGGTGGTGTCCTGCAGAGGGAAAAAAGCTGAATAGTCACTAAGCAGAATGACTCTTTGATTGTAAAGGCACATGTCGTTGGTTGCCCTGCGTTGGATTTCCATTGATGCACTGCTGGTGATAGGAATTGAACAGAAAAATTGTGTGTTGGAAAGAATGAGGGGAGAATAAGCCGCTTTAGTTAAGTGCAGAAAGAATATGGAAAATCTTGGACCAACAATAATAATAGGAAGAAAAAAGAAAATGTGGTGGAAAAATTGAGTGCTCAGAAACATTTAATGTCTGTTGAATTTGATTTCAGGTCATCGATTTGTGGGAGCGTCAACATTTCCGGAAGCTGTGGCAACAGTTCTGTCCTTACATCGGGGTAGAGAGGCTCAGGCCTTTGACGGATCTCTATTGGCGATGTCAGCAAAACACACAAGGAGAATCTTCCATGGAAGAAAAAGCAAGGTCTGACGGATGAACATCAGAGACTTTTAGGTGCTGTCAGCGCTGAGAGAGAGTATTACAGAGAGAAGGTAGACAGCTCCATGGGGGACAGTGGCTCAGCAGGGTTTGCTGGCATTGGTTCATCCACTCCCAACAGCAGGGACTCTACACTGCATTATTTGTTTCATTATGCCCAACAAGTACATCATCTCAGTTGGCCAGATCGGGCAGATCCCATGTACTTTCTGTCACCAAGAAAGTGTGGCATATTTAGGGTATGCTGTGAAGGATTTCCCATACAACTTATTCATTTGAGCAGTGAAAGCATGAACATTAGCAAAGACTCAAATGGTTTAATCATTATTTCCATCACTTTTTTGAGAACTTTGCACTTTGTGAAAAGCATGTTGATCTTCACTGCGATAACTGTTCACAGTTCAGGCCAAAAATAAGAACAAATCTGTGATCTGGTACTGCGTGTGGAGAGAAATGCAGGACTCCACACAACCGTCACCATCAACTGTATGCCTCCAGGACATACAAAGTTCACACCAGATAGGTGTTTTGGACTACTGAAAGGAAGCTTCCAGTGCACCCTCATCCATTGTCTTCAGGATGTGTCAGATGGTACACAACTCCACACCAGAGTCCAAAGTCAACATTCCCCAGTTGGTTGGTAGGGAGGACCAGTCAGTGGTTGTACCAGCTTCTGATTGTTGATACTGCCTGAAGCCGCTTGCATTGATGTCCAGGGCATCAAGTGAATAGCACACTTCACTTCAGTGCTGAGCAGCCTGGTTTTGTTCTTTTCAGGGCTCAACCAGCTGAGGAACAGGTCAAGCAACTGGTAAAGCCAGAAAAGTACCAGAGGCTTGCTGCCTTACAGTGAAGTGGCCTCTTCCCAAAGTGGAGAAAACTTGGCAGAGCAATCTTTTCTTGTATATTCGGAGTTTGTGAGTGAGGCTCACAAGGATACTGTGTGCTTTCCACCCAGAGAAGAGATCATCCCATCAGTTAGGTCCTTCATAGAATTCAGTTAATTATAAACAGTTTTTATTTTTTCCCTGTGTAAACAGGTGAAGTAGAAAATGACAATTAGCATATCCTGACACACAAAGTTTGGGTTACAAGTTCATTACATCATCCTCAACATGTTTTTCCTGTACTATCCATTCATTTTCTGGCTGATTTCTTGCTGTAATCTGTCTAACTGTAGTATTAAGAATTAACAATTTGATCCTGCATTTTCTTTTCAACAACCGCCTATCAGCAAATACTTAACTTTTTATTTGCCAGATTATGTATGGTTATAAGTGAAAATAAGGGGGGGTAAAGTTTTAAGTTGAGCAAATAACTTGCTTTTGAAGTACCCAGACTTTAGCTTTGGAAAATGGCAGTGTGCTGCAATACTTGGAAGGTTTCAGGAACATTTTTGAGTTTGTATTTCGTAATGTCCGACTGTGAGTACATGTTATTGTCAGTATGCCAGATAAAAGAAAAAGGTCATAAGATAAGTATCCCTTGTCTAAACAGTAGCCTAGACATTCTTCTTGCACTGTGCAAGATTTGAAAAAAAGAAAGAAAAAAAATTGAAGACTGGAAGCCTGATGTTAAAGAAAAAATGATCCAACATGGCAAAATACTGTAAACTTTTTTCAGAGCCTCTAAGAATGACTGCCATTCCATCTACCAGTTTTAAAACAGCGTATGTTAGTCAATTTTTTAATTTTTTTTTTTAAAAGAATAGAGCCATGATACGTACATCATTGTAAGCAGTATTTCATCTTCTTTTCAAATTTTTATGTATCTCAAATGATGAAATACTCGAGCGATGGCTATTTTCTGGGATGGGTCCCATTTGTTTCAGTAATCGGTTTCCAGAGATAGCTCAGTCAGCAGATGGGTTCATGCAGTGAGTGATGTACATTGGAATTGCATGTGTGTGTGTGTGTGTTGTGTCAGGAGGTCGAGGCCGGGGGAAGTATACAGTAGAAGTGGCCTGGAAAACGGAGACATAGGAGGGTGTTCAGCAGACCCCGTGGCCCCAACAAAGATGGCTGGGAGGAAGTGTGAGTGATCAGTAGCAAACAGCGACATTAAGATGGACATTGCTTGTTTGAATGTGCTGTACATTTGCAGGCTCATAGATGCGCACACATGCATACACTCAACTCGGTTTTACATTAGGCCTGCCAAGCGCATACAAAGGCTTACATATGGTCCTGCCAGTGTTCTTATTTATTTGCGGATAAGGCTAAGTTTGGCATGAAACACAACAGTGTTTTCTCTTTAATAATTTCATGCTGGAGCTATGTTTTTAATATTTTGTTTTCTTTATTATGCATTGTTACACTGGGGTATTCTGGTCTGGTGTCATGTTTGAAACTAGCTACATCGCCAATGTAGTTGGCTTAAATTGTGGATATGATCAGATATTCAGATATGAAATACTTGGTGTAGTAGTTGAGCAGAAGAAAGAGACCATGTACATTTACACTTTCACATGTTGTGTTTCTTGTAGTATAAATATGTGTTGAATGAGCGTTTAGTGTACTAGTTGAGCAGAAGAAAGAGACCATGTACATTTACACTTTCACATGTGTTTCTTGTAGTATAAATATGTGTTGAATGAGCGTTTAGTGTACTAGTTGAGCAGAAGAAAGAGACCATGTACATTTACACTTTCACATGTGTTTCTTGTAGTAATAAATATGTGTTGAATGAGCGTTTAGTGTACTAGTTGAGCAGAAGAAAGAGACCATGTACATTTACACTTTCACATGTTGTGTTTCTGGTAGTATATATATCTGTTGAATGAGCGTTTTTTTTTTTGTTTGTTTTTTTCCAATCAGAAACTTGGGTTTGTATGCTTAAGTTAACCAAATCTGACTTGCGTGTGTTTTTAGTGGAAATCGAAAACTGGAGCGTGGCTTTTCACGACCTTTTGACGACGTGGGTAGAGAAGGTCATCCACGTTTCAGTCGCTCGATGAGTGACAACTGGAGAGACAAGGGCCCTGCCGACGAGGAAGACGAAAGTGACTGGAGGAAACCTGTCGCCAAAGAACGATGGAGTGAGAGACACGTTTGTGGTCTTGTGTTTGCATGAGCAGTTTGCTGATAGGAATGCAAAAGCAACCTTACAGTACCTGGTACCAGACATCTTAGATTCAACGCTGTAAGCTGTCGTGATGGTCAAGATTGAATCTAAGTTTTCAGTTTACTGTCGTCCTCTTACTCAGAATGTTTGAGCAGTATATGCATATGTATTTGATTTTTTATTTGGAATTCCAGCTGATCTTTTAGGGGATGTGTTTGACCATGAAATAGAATTGGAACCACATCCACATACTGTTTATATATATTATATATATATATATATATATATAATATAATATAATATAGTGTGTGTGTGTGTATTGGCTGTTTCAATGGGATTTTTTCAGCTCTCTTTTATCTTATTTCTGTTTGACCTTTGATGTGTGCTATGCGTGTGTGTGTATGTGTGTGTGTATCTAAAGAGAGGGATATGTATAAATATAGATCTTTCTTCCTATAATAATAATAATAATAATGGGGATTATATAGCGCCTTCCACGGCACAAGGCGCTTTACAAAGGCAAAAAAAAACAAATTGCAAATGTAGAGAAAATGCATTGAAAAACGGCACAGAAAATGAAAAACAAAGGCTCTCTTCCATTCTCTCCCACGCGCACACATACTCTCACGCACAGACACACAATACACTAGAGCCGCAACAAGCACAAACTATTAAGCGATCCACAAAAACAACAAGAGTCAATCAACTATCTGGTAATGACTGTCTTCTTAGTATTGTTTAAAAAGGTGGGTTTTCAGGGAGGTTTTGAAGGAAGAAAAGGTTTGAGAATGTTTGAGAATGTCTTCCTACACACACACATGCACACACACACACACACACACACACACACACACCACACACACACACATATGTATGTGTGTATATGTGTGTGTGTGTGTGTGTGTGTATATATATTATATATATAATATATATATATATATATATATATATAAAATCAGAGTTAAAAAGCCACTCAGAACGTTAAAAGTGCTCAACCATGTAGGGAGCGACATACCAGTTTAAAATAGGATTTTTAAAATGGAAAAATTAAAAACCTACAAGCGTGTTTCAAGCTAAAACGCTCTCCTCAGGTAGGGTACCCTGAGGAGAGCGTTTTAGCTTGAAACACGCTTGTAGGTTTTTAATTTTTCCATTTTAAAATCCTATTTTAAACTGGTATATATATATATATATATATATATATATATATATATATATAAATAGAGAGAGAGAGTGAATAGTATGATTATAATTATCTGTATAATGTAGTATGATTATTATAATTATCTGGTATTATGTAGTTTATTTAGAAATATCTCTCTCGATAAATAAGTGAATGAATAATTTGATTAATGAAGAAATAAATGTATATAAATACACGCAAATTTGACTGTCAGTCTTTGTCTCTCTTCTGTCTCTCTCTCTGTATCTCTCTCTCTCTCTTGCTCTCTGTCTCTCCATATATAGATCCTGGGTTAATAGTCTCATCTGAAAGAAAAGATTCCAGGCTACTTTGCATGGACCATATCCAGTCTGAAAGACAATGCAGATGGCATACCCGCTGGTGCAGGGGCCTCGCTAGACTTTCGGATTAGCGGCTTCGCACAGAGCCAGCATTGACCTCTCTACTATTATCCAATGGGAGAGATGGCCTCCGGGTGCTCAGTCAACTCTGTCCCCCATCTGGCCCTCCAATACCCAGATAGGCATCTTCCTATCTCACCTATCTTCTTCGTTAAGGCTCTTGGCTAGGTCCATTCGGGGCTACTGGGAACGCTCGCGCCCCAGGCTCTAGATGGCTTTCCAAGATGGTCAGATTGGCCTACACCCAGGTGTATAGGATCTCCCTGTTTTATCTCCCCGGGCCCATGAGGTCAGGGCACTGGCCGCTTCCGCAGCGTTCCAGCACTCTGTCCCCTTGCGCCACCTCCTGGAGGCAGCGTACTGGCGTTCGGAAAATCCCTTCAAAACTTTTATTTAAGGGAGTCTGCATGACCAGTGCTGATGGTTCTAGGACTTCTTTTGCGGCTAACGCAGCCGTATCTATTCCTCTGCTAACCCCAAGAACCATTAGGGCACTCAGCCCTCCTCCAAATCCTTTAAATTCTATGGTCTGACATGGGAAAGTATATGATGTCAAAATGGGGAGTTTGTATTATACTCCCTGTTTGGCTAGTATACTTACCATGTCAGACTCTAATGCCCACCCTACCTTCCCCGCTAGCGCTATTCTCGGGGTTTCCTTGCGCATAGGCCTCGTTGAATGAGGAACAGGAAGTTTACACCGGCTTCTTCCCTGGCGGAGAAGTAGTGTGGGCATCACGTGATGGTCTTATTACTGCATTAGCCACAAAAAAATTCGGCCTGGCAGAGCTAACTACCGTAAAGTTCGGACTATAAGCCGCGACTTTTGTCCCCAGCTTTAAACCCTGCGGCTTAAACAACGATGCGGCTTATTTGCGATTTTTCCCGATTTCAGAAGCATCACACCCTCATCTATTCTTGGCTTCTCTGTAACTCGCCATAAACGTGTTTACTGTTCATGAATTTTTATGGTGCTTTTAACTACGATTTTCTCTGTAATCGTGTAATGGAATCAGTAACCCGTTCAGAAATACAGAATCGACGTAAGTAAAGCCCATTACTGAAAATCTTTTTTCATCAGTTTGTCTTCTACAAAAATATGATCGCTTCGAACGGCGCAGTGTGTGGGCTGTTTCCGACCTGTTTAATCTTGACTAACACTAGCTGAATTACGAACAAAATAACTAAGCATTGGCACAGTATTAAGTGAAATAAAACAATCGAATCGTTTCATTAATGTTCTAGTTTGTTATTATATGCGTTATCTTACCAAGTGCGTCTTGCAATTCAAAAACGATTAGCGCATTCGACTTGGTCATTGTCAGACCTTGGCTTCGTTCCGCCATTGTTGAAATCGTGGACGGGGAGTGAAGGTTTGCATTTGATACCTTCGCTTTGATTGGCTTGCGCTTTCGAGTACTCAACCAATCGCTTAGCTTGATGCACCAATGAATGCAGGAGAGAACTGCCTTTCTAGTGCATCGTTAATGTGTTGTTTTTTTTCGGTATTTTTTTAAAGCAATGATGTTGGAAAGACAACACTTGTAAGAAGCCTCATAAAAACTTCGATTCTAATTGATGTAAAACACATCGTACTAAAAAAAAAGACTGAAGTAAAGCTGGAAACATGCTCTTGTATTCTGACCTATTTAAACGCCAATGATGCAATGAACACATTGTATGTGTTCATTTTCGACACTATGTTAACTCAACGCTCGGCCAGCTGCCGCCTGCGGCACATCGGACTGTGTTGTATATATCTGCGGCTTATAAACCAGTGCGGCTTATTTGTGAAAAAAGTTAAGATTTTAAAAAAATTTAGTGGGTGCGGCTTATATACAGGTGCGCTCAATAGACCGAACTTTACGGTAACTGCCGTTGAATGCTATGGTCTGACATGGTAAGTATACTAGCCAAACAGGGAGTATTAATACAAACTCCCCATTTTTGTCTGTATTTTGTAAGATAATGCTGAATTGTGGAGGAAACAAGAGTATGGCATAGAACATAGACTTGGTTTGATCGCGAACAAAAATGACCTTTAAAAAAAAAAAAAAGAAAAAAACAGTACTGAAGAAAAGGTTGTGCTTTTCTGCACAAGGAAGTTTTTAAATTGGTTAAGAAAAGAATTTTGAATGATGATGAAAATGATGTTGGTAGAACAATCACAGGAAGTTTTTAAATTGGTAAAGAAAAGAATTTAGAATGATGATGAAAATGATGGTAGAACAGACCTGTTTACCCGTACGATTTTTGCGTATTTGTACACAATTTTGACTGGCAGTACGCCAGTACGCCAAAAACATTTTGAGTACGATCCCAAAAAAAAAAAAAAAAGGCCGAAAAGTTCCGATCCAAGTTTTTAGAGGCGCCATCTTGGATTTTCTAAGTCAGTGTGGCGGCATTGTGATTTGTAAATTTTACAAGATGTCAAAGCGTTCAGTTGCTTCAACATCGTCAGCAGGCCAGAGCACAGAAAAGAAGAAGAAAAAAGAGCAAGGTTTTCTTGATAGATACAAGAAAATTCCAGGAATTGAGCCTTCTTCACTTGGGATTACCTTTGCACATTGTCTGTTCTGCAAATCGGACTTTTCGATTTCTCATTCTGGCATCTATGACATTGAACGGCACTGCCAAAAGCAGAAGCATAAGATGCAAGAACGTGCTGCAAAGACTACGTCAATGTGCACTTCCATCACAAAGTTTATGCCGTCACAGACAGTGAAGAGAGAAGAGGAGGCTGTGATCAGAGCTGAAGTGATGCTCACAGAACTTATTGTTAAAACAAATCTTCCGCTCAGCACTGCTGACGTCATCACGCGAACAATGAAATCAGCGTTCCCAGACTCACAGATTGCACAAGGCTATTCATGCTGCCGCAACAAAGCGACTGCCATCGTGAAGTGCATGGCTGAGGACATTAAGGTGGAACTGAAACAGAAAATTTCGTCTGGACCTTTTTCTGTGTCGACTGACGGCAGCAATGAGCAACGTGAAAAACAGTATCCAGTTGTGATAACATTTGGGGATTCTGGAGTTGAGCAGAGTCTGCTGTCTGTACCTGTTCTTGGTCTTCAGTCAGCATCCACAGGTGAGCACCATCGGCATCCCCCCCCCCCCCCCCCCCCCCCCCCAACACACATGTGAATTGTACTTACTCAATAGCAAAACATAGGGATGTGTCAAAATTTTTCAAATTTTTTTCCTCCAAAATGAAATTAACATCATTAAAAAAAGCAAAAAATAACGAAAACATTCATATGAATTATATCATCGATGCAAAACTGATGAAGTTACAGTTTTTTTTCTGAATTTCTTTATAAGTCGCAGTCATAACTTTAAGAATTGTTGTTTGATTTTCATAACTCAAACATCGTATGAACTGTTGTCATCTTATGTATGAGTATGACCAACGGTCATAGCCTGATAGAGTCATTGATGATTAATAAGTTTGTCATAGTTGCCTGGTTTACCTAATCTTAGTATTTTGCAACTAAAGGACAGTTTTGAACTGTTTCTGTCAAAGTCAAATGCAGTCATTCAAAAAATAATATGATTATCAGTTTTAGGTTTTAGTATTTAATGGTAGGTTTAATTAATGTTTGCTACACCTAGATAGTATCAGTATCTATTTTGCAACCAGCATTTACCTCATTTCCCCTCTTTTCTTTTTTAAAGTCTGATACCACAAATGTAAAACTAGTATAAATTGAATTCACACACACACACACACACACACACACACAGGCACACACACACACACACACACACACACACACACACACACACACACACACACAGTGGGCCATCATTACTCATACATACACACACACACACACACACACACACACACACACACACACACAGTGGGCCATCATACTCATACACACACATACACACACACTCACACACTCACACACACACACACACAAATGTATGCTTACATATCATTTTATTTCATTTCATTTTATTTTATATCTGTCAAAGTCACAGCAGATTTCTCTGTGTGAAATTCCAGGCTGCTCTCCCCGGGAGAGCGCATCGCCACATGTGCAGCCCACCCCTTTTTTTTCTGTCTGCGTATGTGTTTGTTTTTCCCTAATAGAGCGGATTTTTCTAATGATTTCTGCCAGGAACAACTCTCTTGTTGCCGTGGGTTCTTTTACGTGCGCTGAAAGTGTGTTGCACACGGGACCTTGGTTTATCATCTCATCCGAAAGACTAGTGCTCAAGACCACACCACTTCTGGTCTAGTGACTGGGGAAAAAATCCAAGCTCCGAACGGGATATCTATATGGTATTACTCTTAGGTACTCAGTTACAATTCAGTCCAACATACAATTCCAGCTAATTGCCACGCTCTCAGTTTTACAACACAATCCTTGCTTTCCAACTGAAAATAGACTCATCCAGTTCAAAGTAATACTTTTTGGTATCTTTGATGACAAACATATATCTTGCACTTGCAAGGATTGTATTTTAAAATTAAGAACCCAGAAAACTGGATGGAACTGGACAGAATTGTAGCTGAGTACCTCAGTGGAAAGACAAACTGTACAACTGGAAATCATTTTGGTTTCTTTCAGGAGAGAACATCTACAAGCTGTTGGAAAAAGAACTTTTGGTGAAAACTGATGATACAGAGGAGCCGTCTGTACCCTGGAAAAATTGCTTGTCACTTGGATGTGACAATGCAGCAGTTATGGTGGGTAAGAAGAATGGAGTGTATGGGTGGATGACTAGACAACAACCCAACCTCCATCTTGCTGGCTGCCCATGTCATCTGCTTCATAGAGCTGCACAAAAAGCTGCGGAACAACTGCCATTCAATATTGATGAACTTTTGGTTGACTTGTATTACTACTTTGACAAGTCTTCCAAGCGCCTAGCTTCCCTTGAATTGCTGCAAGCAGAAGTGAAAAATCAGAAAATACTAAAACATGTTCAGACAAGGTGGCTGAGTGTTGGCAGGTGTCTTGATCGCATGCTTGAGAACTGGGAAGCACTGGTGAACTTCTTCAAAAAAGAACCTGCTCCCGCAAGTACATCTTCAGCACAGTCTCGAATTGAACGATTCAGACATGCCTACCGTACCGGAATAGCCGTATTTGTTACGGAAAAACATAAAAATCGAGGTTTGTTCCGGACGTTACGGTCAGGGATCGCGTGTTCCGGAAAAACAAAAAAAACAAAACAAAAAACGAAATCAAACGAGTGGACAATTTTTCACAGAGGGACAAACCGGATGACGGTTAGGACGATTGAATTGAAGCGCAGTGCGCATGCTCACACTGCCATATCCGTCGACGAAACGTACCGAACGGAGCCGAGATTCAGACAAAGCGCGCTCGACTATCAAACATGGCTAGCATGAAGACTGCGAAGCGAGTGTGCGAGACAGATGATGATGAACCTCAAAATGGACCCCAGCGGCAGCCGCGAAAAAAAACAAGATCGCCGTCGGCAAACCTTTCGTAAACAATACAGTGAGAGGTGGTCATGTTTACAAGAAGGACGGAAAGGGGAAAACTTTTGCTGGTGCACGGTTTGCCAGTGCGAGTTTTCCATCGCGCATGGCGGCCAAGATGACTGTCGTCGACATGTCGAATCCAAAAAACACAAGGACTTTGAGATATCTTGTGGTCACACTCGCAAGATTTCTGGATTTTTCACCAGTTCGTCGACCAGCAAAGCAGAATCAACAGATGAAGTGATTCGTGCCGAAGTTATGCTCGTCGACCTTGTTGCTGAACTGAATCTGCCTTTCACCGTTTTGGATACTTTTACAAAAGCGTTCAAACTGATGTTTAAAGACTCTGATGTGGCAAAGAAGTTTCAGTGTGGCAGGAGTAAGGGGACAGCCATTATAAAAGAAATAGCGGCGAAAACAATAGAAGACCTCGGACTATGCAGACCTGAAGAGTGCCTACTACAGGTCTCTGAAGTCTGCACAGTGAAAACCATGCATGACATGCAATGTACATAGTGTAGCCTAAATAAAGGTAAGTTGTTTTTTCTGCCTGAAAGAGAGGGGTTTTGCAGAATTGTTATGGTGTTTGTGTGTGTGAATGTGTGTGTGTGTGAACCTACACACGCGCGGTTGTGTCCACAAAAGGAAGGTTGAGTGTTCCTGAAAATTTTTGAAATTTTCAATTTGTTCCTGATTTTTATAACATCTGTTCCTGATAGTAAGATTTTGGGGTAGGCATGTCTGACGATTGAAAGCATTCTTTCGTTCTCCTACAAACAAGCTCTACTGCCTGTTCTTGAAACATGCTTTAAAACCATTTGATGTTTTGAATCAACAGCTGCAGAAGGAAGAGCCACAGATTCACATCCTTCAACGGTCACTGTGCAAGCTGATGAGGGACTTGATGGTTCGGTTTGTCAAACCTGCAGCTCTTACGGGCAAGAGTGTTCTTGATGTTGACTTCAAGGCCAAGGTCAACCAGAAGCAGCCAAAGCAAATTCTCTTTAGTGAAGACGTCAAACAAATGATATGAGAAGAAGGAAGAACACCTACTTCGAGATGTGAGGATTGAGGAATTCTATCAAGTTGCTCAACAATTCTATGTTTCTGCTTGTACATACATGAAGGACAAGTGTCCTTTGGACAATGATCTGTTAAAGCATGCAAAAGTGGCTGACATCTCCCTTCGACTGGATGGTGTCACAGAGTCTGATCTCTCCTTTTTCCTCACCCAGTTTCCATGTCTACTTCCCCAGGGCTGTACCAATGACACAGTTATGGAAGAGTTCATCAACTACAGGTCCCATGATGCAATTCCACAGCTGGAGAAAGAAAGAGCTGATGAAACCTGGTATGCCATTGGCCAAGTCAAGGATGCTGTTGGGATACCAATGTTTTCCAACCTCAGCAAGGTGTGCCTTGGAATTTTGACAATCCCACACAGTAATGCTGGCTGTGAACGAATTTTTTCTTGCGTTCGCAAAAACAAGACTGATCAGAGGGCATCACTGTCTTCTCAGACACTGGACAGCTTGATGGTTGTCAAATCAAGACCGGGGACACCAGCAGACAGGAAGTACAGCAACACACAACTGGCCAAGTTCAAATCGTCCTACTATAAGTCACTGTCCTAGATAGTGTTAGTTGTATGAAACAGTTGTCAACGCCATGCAGTGACCAAGACTTCAACAATCATTGACACTGACATTGCCACACTGCATTGTAGGAAATTAAGGGAAAATAGCTAAATGGTGGCATGGTTTTTCTGAAGTAGGTGAATAGGTTATCACACCAATGTTGTTTTTTTTTAAATTCAGCAAAGTGTGCCTTGGAATTTTCAGTGACAATCCCACACAGTATTGCTGGATGTGAAAGAAGTTTTCTTGTGTTCAAAAGAAAAGGCCTGACCAAAAGACATTACTTTCATCACAGACACTGGACAGGTGACACTGTCAGGAATCAATTATGTGTATATCTAAAACCGCTGAAATGTAGTTTCTGTCCTTTGATTAGTACACAATTTTTTGGAGGAGTACACATTTTTCTGGACAAGAGTACACAAAGCTCAAATTGAGGGTAAACAGGTCTGGTAGAACAATCACAGAAAGTTTTTAAATTGGTAAAGAAAAGAATTTTGAATGATGATGAAAATGATGGTAGAACAATCACAGAAAGTTTTTAAATTGGTAAAGAAAAGAATTTTGAATGATGATGAAAATGATGTTGGTAGAACAGTCACATGAAGTTTTAAATTGGTAAAGAAAAGAATTTTGAATGATGATGAAAATGATGTTGGTAGAACAGTCACAGCACATCCCCTTTTGATAAAACTCTCGCATGCACCCATATGTAACCTTGTGCATGCACACGCACACACACGCACACACACATGCACGCACACATGCACAGATCACCTTGCCCTCCTCTAGCCCTTCCGACCCTCCTCCTAACACATACCCTCTCCACAAAGAAGACCTTAAGGATATTTAATACAAATCAAAGTTAAGGTTACCTTGTCACTCGACCTCTCAAAAGTTCCCTAATACTTTTGCAGTATCCAAGCCCTCCATCCCCCACCCCTGGCCACCTCTTCCATGGTAAAACACACCACCCCAATCTTATTGAATTGCAGCATGCCTTAAAAGACTTGCACAGGTGAATGTGGATGTGCCATAAAGGCCTTTTTTTTTTTCTTTTCTTTTTTTTAATGTTTCCAGCACCATTCTGCTGGAGAACTTTTTCCATTGCTTGATGTGTCGAGCTTTAACAGATTATGGTTTTGAAGCCAATGGGCACATACGACTGTGATAAATTTACGTTTCGGCTTCTGATATTTGATTTAAACACCATGATCGTACCAGAATGGCCAAAGTTACTGTTATCTTTCATGCGAACTTCGTGAAGAGTATTTCTTATTGGGCGTTGTTGTCAGCATTGTGACATAGAATGAAACAAAAAGAGAAATCAAGTGTGCAATATCTCGATCTTGGTTTGAAAGAATTGGACAGAAATCCACTTGATGAAATGTAAGTATCAAGTAAATGAATGACTGTGGGATGGGTAAAGGAAAAATGTCTGGAACAGTCGTCCAGTGTTTGTGCATGAAGAAACCAGTTGAAAGAGTGTGTGCAATAAGAAAATCCCTTCACATCAGGGAAAGTAGCTAGTCTTGGAGACTTAGACTACAAGTATAAATAGTTTACAGTTTAAGGTAATGTAATAAAGCAAAATCTTAATAAACATAGTATTGATATTTCAAGCAGTTGGATGTTGACATTGAGAGAAAAATGGAAGTATGATCGAGTTAAAATGCTCATATAGTTATTATTTATATTTACCATACATTCCAGACTATAAACTGCACTCCCCTAAAAGAAAAGGTTTAAAAAAATCTTTTTTAAAAGAAGAAAAAACATTTAAGCCACATCCAATCTATTCGTCTCACAGAAATTGCTGTGAAAACCGAAAACAAAAGTAGCAAATGTAAACAAAACCTGTTCTGATGAGATATGCCCATTGTGAACCAGCAAGCAAATGGAAAGGGCAATACATACATTGAAGGGTGGTTGTTCAAAGCATTCTTTATCATCATTCTTAACTGAAGTGCTCGTCTCCATCGTCAGACTCAAAACTTTTCAAGAACTTTCTGTTGGTGTCATCCGTCAGCAGTTGAAATTCTGTCTGACACTAGACATTACTTCTGCTGGCACACTTGTGCTTGCTGTGGTAGCTGTTGAGAGTGTGCCTGCTTTCTTGACACGATTAATAATGGTGGGCTGCTTTGATTTTTTGCATCGAATCAGCAACTTGTTGATAACACAGTTCTCAAGCTGCATGACAAGTTGGTTGCTAAATTTGTGTTGAAGGCTAGGGTTCTCAACTTCATGTTTACTTGGTCGTGTGTTGCTGACGATGACTGAACAAGTTAAAATAGTATTCATATATGATGAACAATATTCATTTTGCATCACTCATGCTTTAAACCGTTCTTTTGAGAACAGTGTTAGATATGATTTCTGCAAACATTGGTTCTCAGTTTGTGCAATCAACTGCAGAAAGAGAAAAAAATAATCCTTTCGTGAGGAAAAAGAGAATTGCAAAAATCAATAAATAGTTCAACAATTACAGTAGTGTTATTGTTGTGATATGTGTTTTTGTTTCTCCTTGACAGAATCTAGGGTGGGGGAGGGGGTGTTAAAAAAAAAAGGCTGTGTATGTGATATGGGTTAATGTTGAAATATCTGCATTCATGTGTATGTTATGATGGACAGTTAAGATGTGGTTTTTTTTTTTGTGATATGCGGTGATTCATAGATGTGATATGTATGTGGTGTTGTGTTGTTACCTTGTAAAAAATCTCCATGCTAAATTTTGAATCCCACATGCATCCAAGCATGAAAAATGATGAACTTCTTTGCTGGCAGATACCCGCGCAAACTGGCGAGAACCAGGCAGGGGAGGTCACGACATAGATAGACGGGAAGGCGGCTACCTTCGGAATCGAGGGTTTGATGCAGAGGATCGAGTCGTCGTATCGGTGAGCCTCGTGACTCTGAAGGTAGGAGATCCATTCCCCTTGAGCCTTCTCATGTCATGTGCATATCATTTTTGTCTGTAGGGGATCGGCTACCTGCTGGCCTTTGAAATAATAATAATAATAATAATAATAATGAATACTTATATAGCGCCTATTCTCAGCTAGAGGGCAAGCTCTAAGCGCTTTACAATCAACACTCGTTTACACAACGGGCTGCCTACCTGGGTAGTGCCGACTGAAGAGCTGCCAGCTGGCGCTTCATTCAGTCGTTTCCCGTGTCATCCAGTCAGTATCGTTCAATATCGATCACTCATTTTCCTTACTTCCTTCATTCTTTCCATTTCTCACGCAGGGTGCATGCTATGTGTAACGTGTCATCCATACCAACGGCCAAATTGGCCTACTCTTCCGAAAGTTGGTGATGGGATTTTTACGTGTGTGCAAGATGTTCTGCATGCGTTCACACACGGAACCTCGGTTTATAGTCTCATTCGAAGGACTGTAAGGAAATGGAGTCAGAACCAATGTTAACTCCGAGGGAAAAATCCCCCTGTACCGAAACGCCCCGGCGGAGGTTCGAACCCGCAACCCCAGGATCACCAAGATTACGAGTCAGGCGCTCTACCAACTGAGCTATTCCGGCTCCAAAATGGTGCAGATCTGTTCTCAGTTTGGGATTTATTTTTCACTGGCCTTCGTTGGTCTTGCTGATCCTTTTGTCTGTAAGGAATCTACTCCCCACCAGCCTTCTTAAGTGTTGCAGGTCTTATTGTTTGTGTAGGATCCATTCTTTACCCACCTAAGACCTTTTTACTTGTAGATCCATTATATACTAGCTTTTTTAAAGATTACTGATGTTTTTTTATGGCAAAGTATCCACTCCTTCCACTGGTCTACGAAAGTGTCACAGTTAAAAAAAAAAAAATTAAGAGTTGGAAATCCTTGCCCATTAACTTTCTACAAGTGTTGAGATATTTTTGCATTGAGATCCCTCTGCCCTTCCTAAAGTGGTATGGGTGATTTTATCCAGAGATCCATTTCACAGTGGCCTTGTGTCACAGACCTTTTTATCTATAGGGGATCCTACTCCTACTGTCTTTAAAGTGTTTAACATCTTTTGTCAACATTTTCCACAGACCCTCTAAAGTTGTTTTGTCTTTTCTTTTTTGTTCTGAAGAGGATCTATTCCATACAAGCCAACTAAAGTGTGTGTGTGGTTTTAAAGAGTATCTCAATTGGCTTTTAAGTGTTACAGATAATTGTCAGAAGGGATCAATTTCTTATATACTTTCTAAATTGTTTTTTTGTTTTGTTTTTTATTTTACTTTCTTTCGTTACAGGTGTTCCAAAGTATTATGGAATAATTTCTGTCAGTGTTAAGTGCACTGGCTAGGACCTCGTATGCTTCAGAGACGAAATACTACCTACATCCACCTGGGGAATGTGTGGAAAAAATGAAGAGAGGCTTATGTGTCTGGAGACAGGAAAAAAGCCCACTTCCTTTTTTGTTGTGGCCATCACACCGGTAGTGAATTGTAACACTGTCCCAAAAGAGTGGCCAGTTTTGTCAATGACGGAGATCATGCGGGCTCTTGCATGATGAACTTCATTAACAAGAAATGAGCTCCAGGTGAGTGTTCAGCCTGGTCTCCTGTGTCTGATCCAGGAGACAGGAGAGACAGAGTCGGGAAGTGAAAGTCTCTCACCTTTAAAAGGAAGAGAGGAGCGTAATGGAACTGCACATGCGCACAGTCCCTGTTTGAGAGCCATATGGAAGCGGAGCTGGCAAGAGGAATGGAACTCGCAGACGGATAACAAACTATTAAAATCTGTCCAGACCTGAAAGAGTTTTTACCATGTTCCAGAGGCGTCCGTAAAGATGAAACACTCTTGTGCCGTGTGCATTTCCATGTCATGTACCACTCACAGTGAAACATATTCTTTTAGAGTTATGGGACTTGCATGCTGTGAGACATAAACCCTTCACAGCAGACTCCATGAAAATCCTGTTCGGAGGTGTCCCATCTGATGTGATTTTTGAAAGTGATTAATATTTTTTCATCTGATCTAAGATTTTATGGAAGAAAGATTTTAATGAAATTTATGGTGCATTTTTAGAAGGTAATTAACCCCTCACTGGGGTCGGAATAGCCTATTGGTAGAGCGCCGGACACGTAATCTTGGGGTTGCGGGTTTGAATATCTGCCGTGCCATTCGTACAGGGAGATTTTTCCCTCAGAGTTAACATGGTTCTGACTCCATTTCCGTTACTGTCCTTCGAATGAGACTATAAACCGAGGTTCCGTGTGTGAACGCACGCATAACATCTTGCACACGTAAAATCCCATCAACTTTCGGAAGAGAAGGCCAGTTTTGGTCGTTGGTAGGATGACACGTTACACATAGCATGCACCATCCCGAAGTTGGAGTATGGCTGCCTTAATGGTGGGATAAAAAAAAAAAAGATCATACACACAAAACTCCACTCCCTTTGCTGGGTAGATGAGATTCATCCTTGCCTGTCTATACAGGGAGATGTCCGCAGGAGTATCAGCCTGCGCATGCGAAAAGAAAACGAACCCCCCCCCCCCCCCCCAAAAAAAACCAAAAAAAACCCCTTCACTGCTGTCATATATTGCTAAGTCCCTGCTGGACGAAACAGAAAGAGTGCATAATCATGACGAACAAAGTATTTTGCTAAGTCCCCTGCTGGACGAAACAGAAAGAGTGTATAATCATGATGGACAGTGTTCGTCAACTGAGCATTGCAGACGACACTTTTTATGACAAAGAGGTTAAAGAGGTATGTGAAAGGTGGTGGTTTTTGTGTGTGTGTTGTTGTTGGTTTTTTTTCTTTTTGAGCTGACTTTAACGCGGTGACAGCCCTGATATGGCCCTCTGCGGTTGGCTGGGCTATAAGCAACATCACCTTACCTTACCTGACCTTACCTTATGACATCAAGGTGACAGCCCTGATATGGCCCTCTGCGGTTGGCTGGGCTATAAGCAACATCACCTTACCTTACCTGACCTTACCTTATGACATCAAGGTGACAGCCCTGATATGGCCCTCTGCGGTTGGCTGGGCTATAAGCAACATCACCTTACCTTACCAGATCCCAAAGTGAAAAAGATCTGTGCACAGATCCAGAAGTAAGACAGACGTGGAAGCTGTGTGAAGCTCCCAGGTGAGATACACAGTTGCCAAGGACACTTGGCGCAGCATCATCAAGGCTTTCAGATATTTCAGATATTCAGTATGATTTATCACCAGAGGTTCTCCATGTGTTGTAAATAAGAAACCAAGATGATGTTATCTTTCCAATTCACCTACTGAACACTTAAAATTGTTAGCACTGGGATCATTGCATCAAATAATGTATTCAGTAACATTGTTAATGTAGGAATGATTTACATACAGTTTTGTGGTTAGTTTGGTGATCATGAGGATGTTGACCTTTTTTGTGAGCATGTTAAGAGAGTGAAATTGTTATGGTTGTTTTATTGTACCAGTTATGTTAATGTTGTTGATATTCCCATGTTATGCTAAGATAAAAAGGTAAATCATGGTACATACATTTTTGTATGTTTCTTGCAGATGTGCCAGAATGGATAGATGATGGTACAGAAGACGTAGGGACTTTTGATGCCAGTGGTGCTTTCGTTTCAAACAGAGTGAGTCTGCCTTCCTTGTAATGTGTTTGAAGTATGTATTCTTGAGGATGAAGGATTGAGTCATAGGTTTTGGACAGTTAGTCACCTTTTGGGATAAATGTATCATTATCATTACGTATGGTATTCCAAGGGGGAATTGGGCGTGGATTGAATTAGTAATAGTGATATACTACTTGAGTTTGTGATATTGAGTCTGACCATTATACATTGCTGATATGTATGCATTGTTTTTTTTTTTTTTTTAACTTTTATTTACGGTTTCTATACTTGGCCTTGAATGATGCAAATACAGGGGTGGGAGACCTTCCGTATTGATATGGAATTCTGTATAGCAAATTTTCCCTTTTTTTTTTCTGTGTGTGTGCGTTCCGTGTTCCGATTCAGGTTTCGTGCCCCTGGTATTTGAAATCTGCCACTTGTTTTCAATGCTTGAAGACCATATCATCATGCTTTATATTTGTCAAAAATGGTGGTGATTAACGACGAAGCAGAGGCACGGAAGATCGGCAATGACCTGAAGAAAAACAAGTGGAGAAATGGATGGATGGATAAGATGGATGAATTGAATCGTCGATTCTGAAAATGGCTGCGGAAAACAAATGAAGTGGGGGCTGCTTCGTGTATACTGTGCAGTCGGAAGCTTATATACAAGTCAGAAGCTTATATACAAGTCAGATGGAAAAAGTTGATCGAAGTGCATTCCCAGGAGACGAAACATGTGGAGAGATTTAATGCGCTGAAACATACATCAACTCTTCCTGCTGCTGCTCCAGTAATGGCTCCGGTGTCGATGTAGGTTAAAAAAAAAGGGATCCCACTGATTTCTATTTCCAAGAATCACTCCACTGTAGTCATTGAAAAGCTGACCCCACTGCTGTCACTGACTTCTGTTACCATGATTCTCCTCACTGCAGCCACTAATTTCCAGTTCCATCTTCTCAAGATTTGTTCAGTTTGGGTTACTAATTAATTGCTTCCAGGTTCATCCACTCTAACCACTGACTTTCATGTTTCTGATGCCCCAGTGTCATCAGCCACTGATTTCTATTGTAAGACTTGACCCACTGCAGCTTTAGATTTTGCTCAGTGTTTGTTCCAATCCAGTGCTAGTGCAGACTTTGACTCTGCTGAATTTAAGCCATGTAAGACCAAAAAAAACACACAAAAAACCCCAGGAATCCTCATTCTTGAACTTATAAATTAAGTGATTGAAATTTGGCCACTATCGTCTATTAACGTCTCTGGTGAGTAATATTTATATATTGCATCCTATTATGTTTTGATGGTTTACTGAAATTAAGATGTATTCTGAGTACTTGGCATAACATTTACCGTTTGATGTTTAAGCCATAAGTCATATTTTGTCATATTTGGAGTCTTTTTGTATTAGAAGTTAATTATTAACTTTGTTTTCAAGGAAGGCCACAAAAGTGTCTTGGCAAGGCAAATTTTCTTCAGCGTCTGGGGGGCAGCGCCCCCTAGCCCCCCAGAAGGGTGTTGCCCCTGCAACCCACAGGAGCCTGAATCGGCCCCTTGGATCCCCAGCCTTTTCAGTATAGCTATGATTTTCTGCTCCCACCCTTAAATATTATCAGGACCCACCCTCCCCCTGCCAAAAACAAATTGGGGGAGCAGGGATCTGACCTCCCCATGAACAGTGTTCACCTGTGGCTCTTAGTTTTTTTCAGCACACTTGGATCCTCTCAAGTGCCCTTGTCGTGATGTTGTGGTAGTGATTGTACTAGTGTGATGCGTTGTGTTGTGGTTAGTGATTGTACTAGAGTGATGCGTTATGTTGTGGTAGTGATTGTACTAGAGTGATGCGTTATGTTGTGGTAGTGATTGTACTAATGTGATGCGTTGTGTTGTGGTAGTGATTGTACTAGAGTGATGCGTTATGTTGTGGTAGTGATTGTACTAGAGTGATGCGTTACGTTGTGGTAGTGATTGTACTAGAGTGATGCGTTACGTTGTGGTAGTGATTGTACTAGAGTGATGCGTTACGTGTGGTAGTGATTGTACTAGAGTGATGCGTTATGTTGTAGTGAATGTACTAGAGTGATGCGTTATGATGTGGTAGTGATTGTACTAGAGTGATGCGTTATGTTGTGGTTGTGATTGTACTAGAGTGATGCGTTATGTTGTGGTAGTGATTGTACTAGAGTGATGCGTTATGTTGTGGTAGTGATTGTACTAGAGTGAGGCGTTGTGTTGTGGTAGTGATTATACTAGTGTGATGCGTTATGTTGTGGTTGTGATTGTACTAGAGTGATGCGTTATGTTGTGATTATACAAGTGTGATGCGTTATGTTGTGGTAGTGATTGTACTAGAGTGATGCATTATGTTGTGGTAGTGATTGTACTAGAGTGATGCGTTATGTTGTGGTAGTGATTGTACCAGTGATGCGTTATGTTGTGGTAGTGATTGTACTAGAGTGATGCGTTATGTTGTGGTAGTGATTGCACTAGAGTGATGCATTTAGTTCTGTTCCAAGTCACAAGTGCCTCTTGGATTTCAAAGTAACGAACATCAGTGAATGCCATGAAGGGAAAATAGTTGGTGTTTGTTTAAAGAAAATGAAAGATAGTGTATACTATTTATTATTTAAACTGGATATATTGCATTTTGTATTATTACTTAACTCTCTGCCTACCGCATGACTTTGTGCTACATGACTATGGGAATACCATGCCAAGTGAGGTAACTCCGCAACACATGTACACTTGCCATAAAGAAACATCAATAAAAAATTTGCTTTAAAACTCATCTACTCTATAAAAGTAATGAAAAAAATTCACAGACATCACTCCATCCAAAACAGCCATTTTTTTCCCATATATAGTGAACTGGTACACGAGGAAAACAAAACAAAAAACCGAACAGACTAACCTCTACTTCAGTGTTCTTGGTGTTAGAACAGTTTTCCCTGAATTCACTGTACCACAGAACGTCATGGATTAGGAGGAGCACATAGTGATTTTCCAAGTCTAAACAAAGTACTGAAACCTTCAGGAACAAAAGAAAGTCATTCTATATGGTCTGCACACTAAATAATCAACTTTTGTTGGGAAGGAGAAAAAAACCATCAACAATTTCGCTAAACTGAAGGCATCACATACAAGAAGATTTGTCTTCTAACTACTTAGGGGAAAAAAATAACAAGAACAGATCACTGAATACTGGACTTTAGATTGTGATGGAATTCAGCAAGAATGCGCTTTTGCAAAAGTGCACTGGGCAATCCTTCCCCCCCCCCCCCCCCACCCCAATCACACTGTGGGGATGATGTACCTCTTGTCCGTCTCCTCTTTGCTTTTTGATAAACAGGAAGGTTTTTATTTAGGCCAGAGTTCATGTTCATCCTTTTCTGCTTGCTTTTGTTCAGCAAATTAATTTGTTTCTGGCTAAAAATCTGCCAAAATTGTGAAATCGAAAGGCTAAAGGTGATGCTCCCACAGGCAAACCATGGACACACCCACTGACTGACCCGGTTTCCTGGCTGTCAAAACGAGTGAAACTTTTGGGGGGCTTCACTTCTTGTAGCCTATCACTCCAGTCAACAATTAAAGAATCTCTAGCAACGTTTGTTTTTTGAATTTTCTTTTTGGGGAGGGGCTGCTGGACCCAGCAGCAATGGGCAATTTTGGACATCGTCATTATAATCGCCTGAATCATCATCGATTCCGGCCTCAAAATCAGTCCTCAGTCGATCTTTATTTGTAACTAGGTCAAGATTGACGTCCGAATCGTCTTGCTTCAATCTTCTTTAAGAGTGTAGCCGGCAAATAAGCTCCCTTCATCCCTATCACATCTGAAAATGAATTCTACAAGCTGCATAGTTACTTGATCCGCCATTTTCCCAGAAAATCTTCGTAAATAAAAGCTGAACTTTGAAAATGCTCAGCAGCAAAACTACTCCACAAAACTCTTGCAACAAAGAACAAAATGGTGTCCAGAAAGTTCCATACCGGAAGACTCTTCTGTCACAGTTGCATTCTGGGATATGCGATGGTGAAAGTCCTTGACCTAGTATTCAGCGGTCAATCTCTGTCGATCCGGTATTCAGAAAGAGGAAATCTCATGGTCGATCTTGGTCGATGCGGTAGGCAGTTGGTTAAACAGGAAGTGTGCACTTGAACATGTACACACACACATACACACACACACACACACACACACACACACACACACACACACACACAGCGAATCAGAGAGGGAAAAGCAGGGATAGAGATGTGGGGAAGTGGCAGCAGCCCAAAATGTGACATTCTGGTGCAAAGCAGTGGCTGTTAAAAGTAAAGGCTCCACTGCCAATGAAAATGCAATCCACAGGGCTTACTTTTAGCTTTTTACGCTTTTGTGGTAGGCTTTGAACTCTCTTTGCTGTCTCTTGTCATCTCTGTCCAGCTGATCAGCATAAGATAATTGGAGGCTGGTAAGAGAATGAGAGTGTATTGGGGAAGACGGTGAGGTGAGTGTAAAAACAAGAGTTGAAAGAATCTTTGAAACATTGACAGCTGAGGAAATAGTGTCGATAGAAACTGCAGCGGACAGGGGAAAAGAGACGAAGTGGATGGTGCTGGAACGTCGACTTCTAAGTGAATAAAGGTCTTGCAACAACACTTCCTTATTAAATAAGAGAGAATTCAGTGGTTCCTCAAACTTTCCTCACACTAAAGTTACTTTATAGTTTAATAGACAAGATGTTGAAAATTTGGTAATTTTGGTTCTGGAGTCTTACTTGTGATGTGCCATGGAAGAAGACACATTTTGTAGATTCCATTGAGTATGTCATGTAAGTATTTCCCATGGAAACTCTGAGGACATTGGAAAAATAATATCCTCGAAGGACATATAAGAAAGTGAACACGACAAAATGATGACATGTTTGTTTTCATGGTGGAGTCATACATATCTGTTATAGACATCAGTATTTGATCGGTATTTTTGTCACTTGAATATATGGAAATGCAAACACACTATTCTGACATGGAATGCTGTACAGCCGTTGATGAGGCTGGTGTCAGAAAGGCCGTATATAAAAGCTGCACAACAATACAAACTATGGACATGGGGAGATAAAGAAAATTAAGAGCTGCTTTTTTTCCTTTTTGTGTGTGGGTGGGGAGAATGTTTTATGTATGAACATTGCATGTGAAGGCATGAATATGATTATGCTTCATTTGTGATTGTTTTGCTTTTTGCAGGAGCAACCATATTCCAGAGTTACAAAGGAAGAACAAGAAGACACATTACATGGAACTGAAGATCCTCCTCAGAAGGTCAGTAGCATTTTTAAACATTCAAAAGTGGTCCATATTTATGCTAACTTTTGTAAACTGGTCAGCTTGCTGACAAAGAGCCTGTGATTCATGGTGACCACAGTTTCAGTTGTAGCTCCACATTGTTAACCTGTGATGTGGTTGGCCTGGTAGAAAGTCGTCATGTTGGTGGAGTCATGGTGACCACAGTTTCAATTGTAGCTCCACATTGTTAACCTGTGATGTGGTTGGCCTGGTAGAAAGTCATGTTGGTGGAGTCATGGTGACCACAGTTTTAATTGTAGCTCCACATTGTTAACCTGTGATGTGGTTGGCCTGGTAGAAAGTCATGTTGGCGGATTCATGGTGACCACAATTTCAATTCTAGCTCCACATTGTTAACCTGTGATGTGCAGGGATGAAAACTCCTCCGCCGTTTCCGCCGTCTCCGCCGTTATTTTTTCGCATCTCGCCGCCGAAAGAAAAAGTCTCCGCCGAAAATTTTCGAAGAAGTGATGCTCAGAAACGATCTCAACTTGTCTGCACAGCGAATTTCTTCTCTGTCGGTAATGTTCTCAAACGGCGTAGTTCTCATTCTGTTTCCTTCCAGTATCATTTCTCATCATGGCGTCGATTCACAGTGAGAACTTGCCGCCAGTGAGTGCAAACAAAACGAAAAAAAAAAAAGAAAAAAAGTATGTGAACCACTAGAAAGACCGAGTGCAGCAGAAGGACGTGTGTGACTGCAGAGTCGCGGATGTAATAAGAAAACCATGACAAAGACGGCAAATTTGAAGTATTTTGCGAGCCTTGCCAAAAACGTGTCTACTTTGGTAGTCGTGGCTTTGTGGCAATCAGAGGTGCACATCGAGCGTCCCAGTCACCAACAGAAAATGTGTGTGTTTCCCGCACCATTACTGCATGTTTTCAAATCATTGGTATGCACAATCTACGTTAATTTCCAAAGATAGTTTGACTCCTACTCTAAGTACTTCCACTCGTAGAGTCTTCAAAGCAAGGGAAAAACGTCAAAGTGACGAAAAGAATATAAAAGAACAAATGACATCAAAATAAACTGATGTCACAACAGTATTGTGTAACACTTTTCCCCTGGTATAATGCAAACGTTTGCTACATTGTTAGGTGTCTGCTACACCCTACCTATGAAATCCTTTCCCACCAGCCACTCCCCCCACTACCTATATACTTCCTCTACTCCTCCTTCTCCCCCGACCCCCACCCTCACCCACACAACACACATACCCCACACACTCGCCCCCTCCCCCCCCCCCCCCACCCCCGTCCCCACCGTCGTCGCACACACACACAAACACCCCCCCCCCCCCCCCCCCCCCCCCACCCACACACACACACACACTCGCCCACCCACCCACACACACACACACACACTTGTCAAGAGGGGAGGATATTGATTAGTTGTAAGAGGAAGTTGGGGGGGGGGGGGGGTGTACTGTGTGACATCAGTTTGTTTTTAGTCATTTGTTCTTTTATGTTCTTTTTTTTGTGTTTAGTGTTTCCTGACGAAGGTCTAAGGCCAAAAGCTTCAGTTTTTTTTTTTATAAAGGACTTCAAAGTAATCATTTTTCATATTGTGTTTATTGAAGTCCAGCAGTCGTTTTCATACATCTGATTTACATAGTTTGATTTCCCACTCTGATTTACTTATCTACAGGCCTTATTCTTTATGTCCTGAAACCACTGTTTGTCAAATTTTCTATAGCTAGAGTTCTGAGGATTCATCATACTAAATGTTTGTCTCAATTGACATAGTTTCTTTCCACATCAGTCTCAGTCTTCATGGTGTTGAAAGCTGTTCTATAGAATGAGTTGTTTAGAAGCAAGAAAGTGATTTCTAAAGATTTTTATGCCATATTTAATACAAAATATGCTTCAGCTTCAGGGGGCCGCCCCCTGACCCCCGCCAGGCTGTTGCCCATGTACCCCACTGGGGGCCCATGGTGAACCCTCAGATCCCCGCCAATCTCCTCTTTTTTAAAAAAAACTGTTTTCATCCCTGGATGTGGTTGGCCTGGTAGAAAGTCGTCATGTTGGCGGATTCATGGTGACCACAGTTTCAATTCTAGCTCCACATTGTTAACCTGTGATGTGGTTGGCCTGGTAGAAAGTCATCATGTTGGTGGAGTCATGGTGACCACAGTTTCAATTGTAGCTCCACATTGTTAACTTATGATCTGGTTGGCCTGGTAAAAAGTCGTCATGTTGGTGGAGTCATGGAGACCTGTTGGAGGACAGTGTTTCGCGTCATATACTTTACCATGTCAGACCATAGCATTCCACGGCAGTTAGTCAGCTCTGCCAGGCTGAGTTTTTTGTGGCTAATGCAGTAATAAGACCATCACATGACGCCCACACTACTTGCGGCAGGGAAAAAGCCGGTGTAAACTTCCTGTTCCACATTTCAACCTCGGCCGCCTGCCTAACAAGGACAGGTTTTTTGCTCTGTCTCGCCTATACTTCAGTTTTTGTAGAGATTGCTTGTGTGCTTGCCTTCTTTACTTGTTCTGTTGTGGCTTACGTTCGACCGTAGGTACCATTGCCGCGTGAGGCTTATGGATTGTGTATTATTTTATTCACGCTCTACGTCTTGACGGCTCACGACTTCTCTTCACCCCATTGTTCTCCATTCGTCCCTTACTCACTGGGTATGGGAACGCGTCACCCTTGTAGTAGCGCGTCCCCCACTCTCTCTTTATTCTCTTCCCCATTTCCTTCGATTTCCATCATCTCGGCGTGGCTCTACGATCTCTTGATCTACCAACGTGTGCACATTTATTACGACCCCATGTATCATTATTACAAGGTAGATCGAGAGTCTTTGGCCTGCCCCCTTCATCGCCCTCGTACTAGATTGAGTTTTTCGATATAGCAGTATGCAGTATTACTGTTACAAGTACGGGTAGATCGAGTTTTCTGTCAATTTCTCGATGCCCTTGTACGGCAAACAAGCGACTTTCATTCTCGCTCACTTATTATCGGTGCTGTATCTATCAGTGCTGTTCCACACGGCCGATCGAGTTTATTTACAATTTTCTCGATCGACCAACTTGTCTCCTCTTTGTGCTCGTGTGCTCTGGGTTTGCTCTGCCACCATTGCCCAACATGGTGAAGGACACCGACGGGTCGAGCCACTTCGCCTTCCAGAAGTCGCTCACATTCCCGGAGAGCCCGCATGTCAATTCCAATTCAGAGCAATCCGTTCTTACCACGGAAGAACGTACGGCCAGGGTAGAAGGAGAAGACTATTCCGCGGAGGGGACGCGTGACCATCCCTCCTCTACCCGACCGACGGACACACGATTGCTACGTCCAAAGGCTACAAGGCAAGCGGCCGCCATTACAAAGTGCCTTTCTTTCGACCTGCCCAGAAAATCTAAGGGCAAGGCTCCCCTGAAAGGGCTAATCCAAGCCAAAACTTCTCACCGAAATTCTCCCTCTCTACCGTCTCCATCGGCCAGCTTCCTTCTAGCCTCCCGACGCACAGTGAGACTTCTATCTATCATGCTGTGTCACGCGACCCTCGGCCCCCGGGGAACTTTACCGAGACGGGGACCAGCACGGGTGACGGGTCTGGGCTGGAATCACCACCCGTCACTCGCGTTGATGAGCCACATGTCCGTTTTCCCCCCGAACTTGACACGTGGACTCGCGGCGCTCTGCCCCACCGGGCACAGGTGCAGCCAACACCTGTGCACAAGGAGCGCCATGACTCCGGAAGTGGTCTTACGGTCACCCCGTGTCACGAACTCGGTGGTGTCCATAATTCTGGGCGTATGATCACGCCGTGCCAAGAGCTTGGTCATGTCCATACACAAGCAAGGATGAGAACAACTCCGCCGTTCTCCGCCGTTCCGCCGTCTTAAAAAAAATCTCCGCCGTTTGAAAAAATCTCCGCCGGGAAAAAAAAAAAAAAAAAGCTATCGCGATTTTCTTTGCTCCCAATCTCGGCGAGACGCCTCCGGCGAGATTACTCTAGGCTTATACCCAAATGGGCTGGTTTTTATTCGGTTGACTCGGCCAACCACTGCACATCCGCTTATAGCGCCGATCGACCGAGTGTCATCTGTGATTCATGGCGTCGAACGAAATCGCAAAAAAAAAAAAAAAAAAAAAATCCCAACCATTGGAAAGAAAACTGGCTCGAGGAAGAGGTGTGTGTGGGAGTAGAGTTAGAGATAGCATATGCAAAAGCAGTGACGAGCAGGCGTTATGTCTAGCTTGCAACAAGAAAATCAGCTTCGGAAGTCGTGGCTTCATTACGATTGCTGACCACATGAAACGCCTGGTTCACAGCTGCATTGAAGAACAATTAAACTTTGGAAAGTAAGCTGTTGGTGATTTTGCTCTCTTCTTTGTCAGGGCTTAAAACGTTCCGCGTCTGGGCGGAATTCCGCGATTTCGGTTTGTCAAAAAAAAAAAAAAAAAAAAAAAAAAACCGACAGGAGCAAGGTATCCGTGATCGGCTTGCAAGCGTTCATAGCAACTGCGCGCAAGTTATGGCCCCTGATTATAAATTTCCGGTCGGACTTCCGGAAAAAACAAAATGGCGGAGCGCGGTCATTGTTCATGCGGGTCGACCTTTTGACGAATCTGCAATTAAAAACAAGTGGAAATGGGAGTGGACGCTTCAGAAAGTTGACGAAGAAGTCATTGGAGACTTTCTTCGCAAAGTTATTGCAGCAGGTTTAGCTTGGTGCAAACTGTGCTTAAGGGAAGTGTTACGGTGGTCGCGGGAAGAAAGCTCTTGATCACATTCGTTCAGCGAAGCACGTGTCAAACGTCAAGGCGCTGAGTGGAACTACAAGAAAGGTCACTGAAGACACTTTAGCAGCAGTAAAACGTGCCAGGATAGAACATTGCAATGCTGTGGGGAAAAAAGAGGGTGATATAGAAAATGTGAAGAGTGCAAGCCAGGCGGGAGGCAGCAAGGAAAAAGATAGGGTTCAAACTAATCAAAGTCAAGTTGTCAGCAAGAAGGTGGATGAGAATGAAATAAAAATTGTAGAGTGTAAAAGCCAGACAGGAGAAAGCAAGGAAACGGCAAAGATAGGGTTGAAATTCAAGTAAGCAATAAGGTGGATGACAAAGACAGTGCAGACAATGCAAACAGCAAGAAGAAACAGAGTTCCTTGCTATGTTTCTTTAATGCCTCCACCACCCAAACACCCAAATGACAAAGCTGTGTGTGTGTGTGTGTGTGTCCTTGTGAAATCCTGTATTTCAGTGTTTATTATAATTTAGGAACTTCAAAATTTGACTTTCAGTATGTGCTGATTCCACAAGTTTCTCATTTATCAAAATTTGGATATTGTGACTTTCAAAATGTGCTGATTCCGCAAGTTGATCTCTGTTATATGAGACTGAACTTTGAAGTGTTTGATGCAGTTACTGACTTTGTGTGCACCAACTTCAAACTTGATATTGTGTGATCATTTAAACCTGAAAAGTGAAACTTATTGAGCAACCCCAGAAGTGAGATTTCATCCAAAGACTATAGTTGGTGAACACCTGTAAAACACTCAAGTTAAAGGGGAAGTGTTCATTTTATTATGTGTTTAACCCCTTCTCCCCTTGTCCCAAATATGTCTTCCTGTAATAATTATGTGTTTACAGCAATTTTATACACTAAATAACTCTTGAAATTATATGTCCAGAAAGCGCGAAATGGCATAGATTTACACTCGGTTTTTAAAAAATTTTTCCCGGGGAGCATGCCCCCGGACCCCCCTAGTTTCAGTGGTTTTTTCCTCCTCCTGTTTTAAGCCCTGCTTTGTTATATTTTATCATTCATTTGCAATGGTCAAACTATCTCAGTTAGCTGAAACATTCGTCATTTGACTTTATGTTGTGAAACAAAACCTAGACGTCTAGTTACTAATAATAGAACCAGGGCCAAGGGCAGGTAATTTTCGGAAAAACCCATTTCTTACGTAAATCGACCAGCCACAAACGCAGAGAGCCCTGTATTAAATCCATTTGCATGTTTGACAAAAAAAAGAAGAAAAAAAAAGAAAAAAAAAACCCTCAGAATTTGAGGTTTGAATTGAAGGCTAGAAACATATTTTGATGGTTTTAAATGTGGATTTTTCTTTATATATTAAAAAAATGCTTCAGACCCCCAACAGAAAAATCTCCTCTGCTTTTTAAAAATCTGTTCTCATCCCTGACAAGGGCGGTCGACTAACCTTGATCGACCGTCACATATTCCCCTAGGGGTACAGGGCGTTGGGGAGTTGACTTATTCGGCTTCCCACTTGGGCAACGTTTGCGTCCCGTTCCTCCGGGGAGGATCAACCAGCGGGGCCAAGGGTAACCTGACTTATTCCTCTGGGGGAAGGAACACGGTGCCGCAGCCAGCCAAATCCGCACATAGGCGGGTAGGGGGCTCGACTACCGTGTCCTCCTCCTCACCACCACTAAGGCCCTCCCAGGCCCACACCAAGGACGTGTATGCGGCAGTGCACGTCCCTGGGTGGGTACGACAACCCTTCCAGGAACAAGACCCACCCTGAGGCTGAAGATGAGGAAGAACTACCCTTCACCTCATTGTACGATGTGCGCACCCTGGAACGGTGCGCCCTGACCTGGTTGTGAGGGAGGCTCCACCCTCGGACAATGTCCTTTCTTTCTCTGACATCACCGGGCCGCCCCCTGCCCAGCGATCTAAGCCCAGGATCATCGCCCCACAGTCCCTCACCTCCATCTGGGAAGGTCCGGCAACTCGCGCCAGGGATGCGCAAACCGTCCCTCCGCCAGGACAAGGGTCCATCTTGGCCCCTAATGCGGCCCAAGTCGGCAGTCTCCTCGGGACCCCAAGAAGTCCGCAGTCGCCTCCTTGTTCACCGACAATCCTGTAACCAGGAAATGGGCATTTCCCAGGCAGACTGTCGGCCGATTCCCAACATGCCCCCCCCCCCCCCCCCCTACTTCCGGCACCATCTCCTTTAAGAACCTATAGGAGTGGGACCGGGTAGCCAGAATGGGCATCTTACACAACACTGCTGGGCATGCCTTTCTAGGCATGCTCCTGCAGCGGGCGGGGTACCCTGGCCGGAGGAGGATGGCGCCGTCCCAGTGTCATCGGACTCGGGTTCCGAGACACACCAGGAGACGGACTCTTGCTTGTTTGGCGACCCATTTATGCGACACCTGGTCAACAGGATCTCGCATCACCTTTCAGCTGCGGCGGACAGCGCAGCCAGGAGCCACTTTAACTGCCTGTTGGTAGCTAGAGTTGCCGTGCTGGCACGGTCCTCTCTCTCCCTGTGCTTAAGGCAGCCTTGCGGTGCATCCCGGGCCAGGACCAGTCGCTCTTCGGCGACTATTCGACTGCTGTCATATCGCAATCAGTCGAACGCAAGCAGGCAGCGTCATTTGTGGCCAGGCCACCGCCACGCCCTGCTAGGCCCCATTGCATTCCTCCCCCGCCTTCTCCAGTCCCAAACCCAATCCCAGGCAGTCACCTTCCCACACTGCACGGCCCGCCAAGCGCCCTAATATCCCCTCTAGGCCGAAACTGAAACCTTCCCACCAGAATTTTCGGTTTGGCCAGCAGACACGGTCCCGGAGGTAACTGGGGGAGTTGCCCATGGGGGACTCCATCCTTATTTTCCCATCTCACAGACGCTACCTACGTCTCGTCTGGCAAGATAGGGGTTCCACAAAATCTGGGAATCAGCCTGTACTTACACTGAAATCTGCTCGCAATGGGTCACAAACGGCCCTAGCCTAGCAGACGACGCTCGCCTTGAAGTATTGATTTTTCTCAAGGTCTCGTCCTAGTTTTGCATAGTCTCGTTCCGCATGAAGACGCGATACTTACATCCGCCATTTTCCCGTCGGTGCTCAAGGCAATTGACATGCCGGGAAAGTGTGCATTTCAGGATCTTGGGATCAAGGTAGGCAGTACTGGTTGCTAAGGATCCCCAAAACAACATTATGTTCTATGTTCTGTGTGCGAAAGATCGCCTCATTTGGCATCTATGGGCTCAAAAACCACACACTCATGCTGACTATGGCCACAAAAAGCGCATGGCTCCGTATCTTAAATACATGCGCGTTCGTGTTCCTGTCTTTTCAAGCGGACGGGTAGGGAGAGTGGCACTAGTTCAACCTCTACACTACCCTTCCAACTCAGGCTGTCCCCTTTTGAGAACCCTCATACCTCAGGAGTGTGGGACGCACCGTGTGGGACGCTCAGTTGGCCCGTCTCCACATCAACGTCCTGGAATTTGAAGCGGGCAGGCTTGCCCTCCTCCGCTTCCAACCCAGGTCTTGCACCGGCTTGTTCTCTGCCCATGGACAACACTTTGGTGCCTTGTTATGTCAACAAAAAAGGGGGTGGGGGAAAGGGGCTCGCTTCCTCAGCCTCTCCCTCCATTCCCCCGCTTCCAACCCCAGGTCTCGCACCGACTTGTTCTCCTGCCCACGGACAACACTTCGGTGCCTTGTTGTGTCAACAACAACAACAACAACAACAAAAAAAGGGTGGGGGAAGGGGGCTCGCTCCCACAGCCTCCCCCCCCCCCCCGAATAGAGGCCCCCTCCACTGTTGCCACATGCGGGGATTCACCCCCTGCGCAACACACAAAGCGGGGACCCTCCCCTCACTGAAGGAACCCTCAGCAGGCTAACCCTCAGCCCAGTGGGGAACAGTGTTCAGGCCAGGGTCACACACCCTCCCTGGTCTGGCCTCATAACATTCGCCTTCCCTCCATTCCCAATCCCCCACAGGGGGGAGCCCTTTTCCAAGGGGAGAGATGGCCTGTGCTCAACTCTTTTCCCTCCATCTGGCTTCCAGTTTTCAGATAGGTAGTTCTATCTCTCCTATCTTCTTCGTTAGGCTCTCAGCTGGCTCCATTCGGGCTCTGGGAACCCCGCCCCCCAGGCGCTCCCCCCAGCCCTCTCTAGATGCTTTGAAGATGGGCAGATCGGCCTACGCCCAGTCATATAAGGATCTCCCCGCCTTATCTCCCTGGGCCCATGAGGGCAGGGCGCTGGCCACTTCCACAGCGATCCAGCGCTCTGTCCTCTTGCACCACATCCTGGAGGCAGCCTACTGGCATCCGGAAAATCCCTTCATAAGCCTTTATTTTGGGGATGTCCGCATGACCAGGGCTGATGGTTCTAGGGACTTCTTTTGCGGCTAACACAGCCTATCTATTCCTCTGCTAACCCCAAGAACCATTAGGGCACTCGGCTCTCCTCCGATTCCTTTGAATTCTGCTATGGTCTGACACGGTAAAGTATATGATGCCAAAATGGGGAGTTTGTATTAATACTCCCTGTTTGGCTAGTATACTTAACATGTCAGACTCTAATGCCCACCCTACCTTCCTCGCTAGCCCACCCTACCTTCCTATGGTTCTCGGGGTTACCTTGCGCATAGGCCTCGTTGATGAGCAACAGGAAGTTTACACCGGCTTCTTCCCTGGCGGAAGTAGTGTGGGCGTCATGTGATGGTCTTATTACTGCATTAGCCACAAAAATCTCGGCCTGGCAGAGCTGACTAAACTGCCGTTGAATGCTATGGTCTGACATGGTAAGTATACTAGCCAAACAGAGAGTATAATACAAACTCCCCATATGGGAGTTGCTCCCATGAGGAATATGCTTGCTCTCTCTGGCTCTACCAGTGAACAGTTGTTGATATTAGTTGTGTGCATATTAGGTGTGTATGCGTCTGAACAGGTACCACTGAGCATCATGCATGTGACTCAGCTGCAGTGCAGTGCCTCCCCTGCTTTGATAACAAGAACTCTTTTTTGGAATGCTGTGACAGAACCGACACTGGCAGAATGAGCAGTAAGAGAGCAGTTACTGTGAAGTCATGGAAGACGGGTAAGAGGGGGGGGGAAAGTGATGAAAGGTCACTGGTTTTAAAGTGACTTCAGAACTTTTCTTTGTGAAGCCAGTCATTTTGTGCATCAGACCAATTATATTTATTTCACTTAAGATTATTTGTGTGAAAAAAGTCACTACAGATGAAGCCATTAAACCAATGATAGTAAGTTAATGGAAAGAAAATAATTTAACTATATCGTAGGAAAAACAGCAGTTTACAGATCATGTTTATTGGCTATCATCCTTATCAGAGCTACCTGTTGTGTGGCAGTCTTCTATTTTATTTTTGTTTTTATGTGTTTTGTCCAGGACCATGACAGACAGGGAGGAGGTCCTCAACAACAGCAGAGAGAGCAGGATGGCTGGGAATCTAGCGACAGCAGTCAGGATGTCCCTGAGGTACCCAACAATGTGGGGGGTCACAGCAGCCAAGGCAGCAGGGAAGACAGTGGTCGGCGACAGAAGAGGAGTGGAGACATCCAGTGCAGCAGGGACTTCTGGGCCTGTGGCCGGGACATTGTTATCATTGGCGCTGGACGTACCATCAGAAGTCGCAGTTGTTGAGGAGGTAATGATGGATGTGAGTGGGGAGATAATGATGGATGTGGTGTATGTGAGTAAGGAGGTAATGATAGATGTGATTGAGGAGGCAATGATGGATGTGAGTGATTAGGCAATGATGGATGTGTGTGAGTGAGGAGGTCATGATGGATGTGTGTATGTGAGTGAGGAGGTCATGATGGATGTGTGTATGTGAGTGAGGTCATGATGGATGTGTGTGATTAGGCAATGCTGGATGTGTGTATGTGAGTGAGGAGGTAATGATGGATGTGTGTATGTGAGTGAGGAGGTCATGATGGATGTGTGTATGTGAGTGAGGAGGTCATGATGGATGTGTGTATGTGAGCGAGGAGGCAATGATGGATGTGAGTGATTAGGTAATGATGGATGTGTGTATGTGAGTGAGGAGGTCATGATGGATGTGAGTGATTAGGTAATGATGGATGTGTGTATGTGAGTGAGGAGGCAATGATGGATGTGTGTATGTGAGTGAGGAGGCCATGATGGATGTGTGTATGTGAGTGAGGAGGTCATGATGGATGTGAGTGATTAGGTAATGATGGATGTGTGTATGTGAGTGAGGAGGTAATGATGGATGTGTGTATGTGAGTGAGGAGGTCATGATGGATGTGTGTATGTGAGTGAGGAGGTCATGATGGATGTGTGTATGTGAGTGAGGAGGTCATGATGGATGTGTGTATGTGAGTGAGGAGGCAATGATGGATGTGAGTGATTAGGTAATGATGGATGTGTGTATGTGAGTGAGGAGGTCATGATGGATGTGAGTGATTAGGTAATGATGGATGTGTGTGAGTGAGGAGGTAATGATGGATGTGTGTATGTGAGTGAGGAGGTCATGATGGATGTGAGTGATTAGGTCATGATGGATGTGTGTATGTGAGTGAGGAGGTAATGATGGATGTGTGTATGTGAGTGAGGAGGTCATGATGGATGTGTGTATGTGAGTGAGGAGGTCGTGATGGATGTGTGTATGTGAGTGAGAAGGTCATGATGGATGTGAGTGATTAGGTAATGATGGATGTGTGTATCTGAGTGAGGAGGTAATGATGGATGTGTGTATGCGAGTGATAAGGTAATGATGGATGTGTTGTGTAAGTGAGTGAGGAGGTAGTGATGGATGCGTATATGTGAGTGAGGAGGTAATGGTGGATGTAAGTGAGTGAGGTGGTAATGAATGTGGATGCGTGTATGTGAGTGATTAGGTAATGATGGATGTGTTGTGTGAGTGAGTGAGGAGCTAATGATGGATGTGTGTGAGTGATAACGTAAATGGATGTGTATATGTGAGTGAGGAGGTAATGATGGATGTGTATAGTGAGTGAGGAGGTAATGATTGATGTGTGTGAGTGAGGAGGTAATGATGGGTGTGTGTATGTGAGTGAGGATGTAATGATGGATGTGTGTATGCGAGTGAGGAGGTAATGATGGATGTGTTGTGTTAGTGAGTGAGGAAGTAATGATGGATGTGTATATGTGAGTGAGGAGGTAATGATGGATATGTGAGTGAGGAGGTAATGATGGATGTGTTGTGTGAGTGAGGAGGTAATGATGGATGTGTGCATGTGAGTGATTAGATAATGATGGATGTGTATATGTGAGTGAGGAGGTAATGATGGATGTGTATATATGTGAGTGAGGAAGTAATGATGGATTAAGTGAATGAGGAGGTAATGATAGATGTGTATATGTGAGTGTGGAGGTAGTGATAGATGTGTCTGAGTGGTGAGGAGGGAATGATGGATGTAAGTGAGTGAGGAGGTAATGATGGATGTAAGTGAGTGACGAGGGAATAATGGATGTGAGTGAGGAGGTAGTGATGGATGTGTATATGTGAGTGAGGAGGTAATGATGGATGTGAGTGAGTGAGGAGGTAATGATGGATGTGTATATGTGAGTGAGGAGATAAAGATGGATGTGTGTGAGTGAGGAGGTAATGATGGATGTGTGTAAGTGAGTAAGGAGGTAATGGTGGATGTGTATATGTGAGTGAGGAGGTAATGATGGATGTGTGTGAGTGAGGAGTAATGATGGATGTGTGTATGTGAGTGAGGAGGTTATGATGGATGTGTGTAAGTGAGTGAGGAGGTAGTGATGGATGTGTGTGAGTGAAGAGGTAATTATGGATGTGTGTGAGTGAGGAGGTAATGATGGATGTGTATGTGAGTAAGGAGGTAATCTGGATGTGTGAGTGAGGAGGTTAATGATGGATGTGTGTGAGTGAAGAGGTAATTGTGGATGTGTATATGTGAGTGAGGAGGTTAATGATTGATGTGAGTGATTAGGCAATGATGGGTGTGTATATGTGAGTGATTCGGTAATGATGGATGTGTATATGTGAGTGAGGAGATAATGATGGATGTGTATATGTGAGTGAGGAGGTAATGATGGATGTGTATATGTGAGTGAGGAGGTAATGATGGATGTGTTGTGTAAGTGAGTGAGGAGGTAGTGATGGATGGTGTTATGTGAGTGGAGAAGGTAATGATGGATGTGTTGTGTGAGTGAGTGAGGATGTAATGATGGATGTGTGTGAGTGAGAGGAGGTAATGATGGATGTGTTGTGTGAGTGAGGGAGGTAATGATGGAGGTGTGTGTGTGAGTTGATTAGGTAATGATGTGATGTGTGTGTGAGGAGGTAATTATGGATGTGTATATGTGAGTGAGGGGGTAATGGCAGATGTGTTGTGTAAGTGAGCGAGGAGGTAATGATGAATGTGTACATGTGAGTGAGGAGGTAATGATGGATGTGTATATGTGAGTGAGGAGGGAATGATGGATGTGTATATTTGAGTGAGAAGGTAATGATGGATGTGTATAAGTGAGTGAGGAGGTAATGATGGTTGTGTATACGTGAGTGAGGAGGTAATGATGGATGTGTATATGTGAGTGAGGAGGTAATGATGGATGTGTATATGTGAGTGAGGAGGTAATGATAGATGTTTGTATGTGAGCGAAAAGGTAATGAGGATGTGTATAAGTGAGTGAGGAGGTAATGATGGATGTGTGTATGTGAGTGATTAGGTACTGATGGATGTGTTTGTGTGAGTGATTTGGTAATGATGGAAGTTTGTACGTGAGTGAGGAAGTAATGATAGATGTGTAATAAGTGAGTGAGGAGGTAGTGATGGATGTGTTGTGTGAGTGAGGAGGTAATGATGGATGTCTATATAGTGAGTGATTAGGTAATGATGGATATGTTGTGTAGTGAGTGAGGAGGTAATGGTGGATGTGTTGTGTAAGCGAGTGAGGAGGTAATGATGGATGTTTGTACGTGAGTGATTAGGTAATGATGGATGTGTTGTGTGAGTGATTAGGTAATGATGGATGTTTGTACGTGAGTGAGGAGAATGATGGATGTGTATAAGTGAGTGAGGAGGTAATGATGGATGTGTATATGTGAGTGAGGAGGTAATGATGGATGTGTTGTGTAAGTGAGTGAGGAGGGAATGATGGAATGTGAGTGAGTGAGGAGGGAATAATGGAAGTGAGTGAGTGAGGAGGGAATGATAGATGTAAGTGAGTGTGGAGGTAATGATGGATGTGTATATGTGATGATTAGGTAATGATGGATAGGATAGGATAATGTTGCTTATAGCCCAGCCGACCGCAAAGGGCCACATTAGGGCTGGGGTAATGATGGATGTGTGTTGATGGATGTGTGTGTGAGCAGGTAATTATGGATGTGTATATGTGAGTGAGGAGGGTAATGGCAGATGTGTTGTGTAAGTGAGTGAGGAGGTAATGTGGATGTGTATAAGTGAGTGAGGAGATAATGATGGATGTGTATATGTGAGTGAGGAGGGAATGATGGAAATGAATATGTGAGTGAGGAGGTAATGATGGTTGTTGTATATGCAGACCTGTTTACTTTACGCCTTTGGCGTAATAAATCACGATTTCAAACCTCCAATTACGCCATTACGCCTTCAAACATTAAATTCCGCCACGCGGATCGCCAAAACTACACTTTTCGAAAGCAATCATTCTCGTCGGTTCAACAACGCGATGGCCCGTTCACTCACTGTGCCGCCTGCGAAAGTTACAGTGTTCAGTTATTCCTTCATATCAGTGTAACCGAAAGCCAGCATTGCGGGCAGGATGAGGTTGAACGTTTTAGTAAGGGAGATAACTTTCGGGGTTGACATCATTATCAAAGATGGCGTCAAAGCGTGCTCAGCATGAGACAGACGACGATTCTGATTGCCGTGTTACGGAAGAAACAGTTCCTGAGAAACCAAAAAAGGCACGAGTTACTCAAAATACCGCCAGGTATACCATGACAAGTATAACTGTCTTTCCCATCAAGAAAAGGGCCGGGATATGTGCATTGTAGCATATGCAAGTCGGACTTCAGCTGTGAACATAGCGGAATGTTCGATTTTAAGAGACATGTGGGCACGGCTTCTCACAAGCAGTTCATCGAAGCAGCTGGAAAGCAGAAATCATCGCGAATTTCATGATCCAGAGCAAGCATGATGATTCTGGCTCTCTCTCTCTCTTTTTTTCTCTCTTTTTTTCATGCTTGGCAGTGGGGGTGGAGGCACTGGCAGAGTGACTGATTGTGTATTTGTGTGAGAACATTTGCTTCAAGGATTTGTACACAAGGGGACTTTCTGAAGACTTCAGATGTGTGTGTGTGTTTTTTTTATAATTTTAAATACATTATTTATTTGGTATCCTCCAACTTGGCAGACATCCTTTGACCAAGTAAAGTGGTTCCAATGGCAGTTGGTGAGTTTTAATTTGTTTTTGTTAGCCTATATTTTGAGTTGAATTTTCATGGTCATAATGATGAAATTTAACCTTAGAATGTGCACCAGAATGTGCACCAGATTGCACCATTTTGCTTCCCCCCCCCAATTTTTCCAGGGGGGCATGCCCCGGACCCCCTAGCTATCTCGGCGCTTCGCGCCTTCGATTACACTTTTCCCCCATAAGATTACACTTTTCAGTATTTGGGATTACACTTGGGTAGCCAAGTGGGTAAACAGGTCTGGTATATGTGAGTGAGGAGGTAATGATGGATGTGAATATGTGAGTGAGGAGGGAATGATGGATGTGAGTGAGCGAGGAGGTAATGATGGATGTAAGTGAGTGAGGAGGGAATGATGGATGTGAGTGAGTAGGGAATGACGGATGTGAGTGAGTGAGGAGGGAATGATGGATTAAGTGAGTGAGGAGGTAATGATGGATATAAGTGAGTGAGGAGGGAATGATTAATGTGTGTATGTGAGTGAGGAGGGAATGATGGGTGTGTTATGTAAGTGAATGAGGAGGTAATGATGGATGTGAGTGAGGAGGTTATCATGGATGTAAGTGAGGAGGGAATGATGGATGTGTGTGAGTGAGGAGGGAATGATGGATGTGTGTATGTGAGTGAGGAGGTAGTGATGGATGTGTGTGAGTGATTAGGTACTGATGGATGTGAGTGAGGAGGTAATGATGGATGTAGGTGAGTGAGGAGGTAATGATGGATGTGTATATATGTGAGCGAGGAGGGAATGGTGGATGTGTATAATGCGAGTGAGGAGGTAGTGATGGATGTGTTGTGTGAGTGAGTGAGGAGGGAATGATGGATGTATATGTGAGTGAGGAGGTAATGATGGATGTGTATATCTGAGTGAGGAGGTAATGATGGATGTGTTGTGTAAGTGAGTGAGGAGGTAATGATGGATGTGTATATGTGAGTGAGGAGGTAATGATGGATATGTTGTGTGAGTGAGGAGAGAATGATGGATGTGTGTAAGTGAGTGAGGAGGTGATGAGGGATGTAAGTGAGTGAGGAGGTAGTGATGGATGTGTGTATGTGAGAGAGGAGGGAATGATGGATGTAAGTGAGTGAGGAGGTAGTGATGGATGTGTGTATGTGAGGGAGGAGGGAATGATGGATGTAAGTGAGTGAGGAGGTAATGATGGATGTAAGTGAGTGAGGAGGTAATGATGGATGTGTTGTGTTAATGAGTGAGGAGGTAATGATGGATGTGTATATGTGAGTGGAGGTAATGATGGATATATTGTGTGAGTGAGGAGAGAATGATGGATGTGTGTAAGTGAGTGAGGAGGTGATGATGGATGTAAGTGAGTGAGGAGTTAGTGATGGATGTGTGTATGTGAGAGAGGAGGGAATGATGGATGTAAGTGAGTGAGGAGGGAGTGATGGATGTAAGTGAGTGAGGAGGTAATGATGGATGTAAGTGAGTGAGGAGGTAATGATGGATGTGTTGTGTTAATGAGAGAGGAGGTAGTGATGGATGTGAGTGAGTGAGGAGGTAATGATGGATTGTGTTGTGTTAATGAGAGAGGAGGGAATGATGGATGTATGTTAGTGAGGAGGTAATGATGGATGTGTTGTGTTAATGAGTGAGGAGGGAATGATGGATGTGTATAAGTGAGTGAGGAGGGAAATGATGGATGTGTTAGTGAGTGAGGAGGGAATGATGGATGTGAGTGAGGAGGGAATGATGGATGTAAGTGAGTGAGGAGGGAATGATGGATGTGAGTGAGTGAGGAGGGAATGATGGATGTGAGTGAGGAGGGAATGATGGATGTGTGTATGTGAGAGAGGAGGTAATGATGGATGTGTTGTGTTAATGAGAGAGGAGGGAATGATGGATGTGAGTGAGGAGGTAATGATGGATGTGTTGTGTTAGTGAGTGAGGAGGTAATGATGGATGTGTTGTGTTAGTGAGTGAGGAGGGAATGATGGATGTAAGTGAGTGAGGAGGGAATGATGGATGTGAGTGAGTGAGGAGGTAATGATGGATGTGAGTGAGTGAGGAGGGAATGATGGATGTGTTTGTGTTAGTGAGTGAGAAGGGAATGATGGATGTGTTGTGTTAGTGAGTGAGGAGGTAATGATGGATGTGTTGTGTTAGTGAGTGAGGAGGTAATGATGGATGTGAGTGAGTGAGGAGGTAATGATGGAGTGTTGTGTGAGTGAGGAGGGAATGATGGATGTAAGTGAGTGAGGAGGGAATGATGGATGTGAGTGAGTGAGGAGGGAATGATGGATGTAAGTGAGTGAGGAGGTAATGATGGATGTGAGTGAGGAGGAATGATGGATGTAAGTGAGTGAGGAGGGAATGATGGATGTGAGTGAGGAGGGAATGATGGATGTGAGAGAGGAGGGAATGATGGATGTGAGTGAGGAGGAATGATGGATGTGAGTGAGGAGGGAATGATGGATATAAGTGAGGAGGGAATGATGGATGTGTTGTGTTAGTGAGTGAGGAGGGAATGATGGATGTGTTGTGTTAGTGAGTGAGGAGGGAATGATGGATGTAAGTGAGTGAGGAGGGAATGACGGATGTGAGTGGGAAGTGCCTCACAAAAGACCAGGCCATTCTCAACCTTTAGACAGAATACTGCTCTGAATTACACAAGTTCATTACAGCAGGAAACCCACCAAATCCTGAATGTCCACCCAGTAACAGACGGTGACAACTTCATTTGTAACGATCTTGCAAACTGGTGAATGGCCAACACCATGGACCCAATGTCTGATCAGCACTTGCTCCAAGAAAGGCAATTTACAACTTTGCCAAAATTACCGAACCATCAAGTCTTACCAGTTACGGCCACCAGCGCAGTCTTCGTCAGTGGCAGCATAGGAGACTGGTTTAAGGCAACTGTTGGAGTGAGGCAAGGCTGTTTACTCTCACCCACTCTTTTCAACATTACCTGGAGAGAATTATGACTGACACACTGGAGGGACATAAAGGCTCAATAAACGTTGGTGGCAGGAAAGTAACAAACCTATGCTTTGCTATTGATATTGACAGGCTAGCAGGAGAAAGGTAGGAACTAACCAACTCAGCAGAGTGCCTTGACAAATGTTCTGCAGCTTTTGGCATGGTGATAGCACCGAAAAGACAAATCTTTCGACCAACACCACCAACTAACATCGCTGTCAAGGGAAACAAACTGGAGACAGTTCAGAACTTCAAGTACCCCGGTGCAATTGTTTCAGATGAGGGATTAAAACCTGAAGTGCACTCCAGAGTTGCGCAAACGACTGCAGCGCTAGCCAGAGTAAGACCCATCTGGAATACAGAAACATCACAATCGGTTCCAAGATCAGACTGATGCACTCCCTGATCATTGCCATATTTCTCTATGCCTGTGAGACGTGGACTCTGACAGCTGAACTTGAGTGAAGGATTCAGGCATTAGAGATGAGATGCTTCTGCAAGATCCTTGGCATCTCATACAAAGACCACATTAACAACTTGGAGGTCCAGGCCGGAGTAAGGAAAGCCATTGGACCATAGGAAGACCTGTTGTCCACTGTGAAAAGAAATGAAATGAGATGGCAAGGTCATGTATAGATCAACAGGACTTGCCAAAACCATTCTACAAGGACAGTGCGAAGATAAAGCAGGAGAGGAAGACAGGGAAAGAGATGGGAGGACAGCATATGAATGGACTGGCCTCACACTCAGCAACTGCCTAAGAGCGTCTGAGAACTGGGAGGAATGGAAACTGGTTGTGAAGTCTTCTGTGGTGCCCCAACGGTCTTCAAGACTCTGGGATAAGTGATAGGTTTGTTCACAGTGTGTGCATGCGTGTCTTCTTAATACATACAGTGTGTAATTGTGTTTAGAGGTGTTCTCGGTGTGTGTGAAAGTGTTCTCAGTTTGCTTATGCATACATGAGTGCATATATTTATTACATGTATGCGTGCATACACAGTGGTTTTGTGCTTCACTGTGTGTGTTTGTAAGCCACATAGAGTGTGTTTGGGTTAGACACAATGCCAGGGCACATGCGTATTTATACATGGTTGGTGTGCATGTTGAGCTGTGACCTAGAATGGATGAGAAATGCATGTTGGGTATGTAACATGTCTCTTGTTATTTCTGTTTTCTAGTCACCTCTCTCTCTCTCTCTCTCTCTCTCTCTCTCTCTCTCTCTCTCCTCTCTCTCTCTCTCTCTCACACACACACACACACACACACACATACACACGCACACACACACACACACGCACACACTTTTCGTCTCTCTCTCTCTCTCTTTCAAGCTGGTGAACTCTTCTCAGATCTGAGTATTTCCGAGAAAATCACCTGATTTTCAGAGGCAGGAAGAGCAGACATTGGAGAAAAAAAGATCTGATTAAAAAAAGCCAGTGGCCGTGTGATCGCAGGTTTGGGAACACTTGTGCACTGGGCACTTTATAAACGTTTTTTGTGTGGTAGAGCCAGGTCTGCTGAAGGCTGTCCGACATGTTCAGAAGTAAAGGCAGGTGATATTTGTATTTCTTTTAAATGGTTAAATCTAAAAGAAAGATGTTTTCTGATTTTGCTTTTGATTAAAATGAAAGAAAAACATATCATGATTTTGTTTTTGATTTTGTGTCTCTATGTGTGTTTGTATTTTTTGTGTTTATTGTGCTAGAAGTCTTGACACATACATCAAATTGACACATACATTTTATGTGCATTCTTCACAGGAGCCACCAAAAATTGTTGCGCCAGTGGTGTCGATGACACATGAAAATGGACTGAAATGGTATTACGTAGACCCACAGGAAAACCTGCAAGGTATGGCAGATTTCATTTTCTTGTGCTATCCTTTACCTTTTTACAAAGTAGAACGTTCCTACAGCTATAAAATCGATTTTTTAAAGAAAATGAATAGAAGTTTTGAAACCCACTTTTCACACACAGTCGCATACACACACACACACACACACACACACACACACAAAACACGTGAGATCCAAATCATGTCAAATTTGGTTAAAATCAAGAATTGGATGTTATTTAGTTTGTATGGGAGTGGCTTGAGTGATGGTGGTTAAATTTAACTGGATATGCATTTGTGTGTGTGGGGGAACCAAATCTGTGGATATACTTTCATGTTTGTAGCATGCACTTCAAAGAGAAGTGTGGATACATAAATCCTGACTTCAAGCATACCCATTTCTAGTGTTTCACCATAGCAGAAGTGTATGATTCTTGACTTTGAAACATGTGAATAATAAATTCCTTTGCACTGAAGTATCTGTGATTCACCCTCACCACAGGATGTCCTTTCCTGGCCAGAAATCGCAAGCTAAAGAGTGGCCCTAACTTTGCCTCCTCTGGCCTGTTGTTGTCCAAAACATGGCCCAGGCAATTGAAGATGAAGCAGGTTAATTGTCCTGTCCTAGCACTGAAGATGTACTTCAGAGAATAGAGTCAGTCCCCCAGAGCTCACTGCTACCAGTGTTCCCCATTACGCACATATGTGCGTAAATGACGTACAGATTTGAAATTTGATGCACGCATTTTTCCCCTTGTACATCATAGTGACGCACAATATTTCTGTGACGATATCTGTCTATAAAACGTCAAGCATAGTCGAAGCTGAGCTACTACTACTACCAACAGACGACGGTTCTTGTCTCAAAGTTGAATTATGTCCCTTGCTGGAACACAAATTGTTTAGAAAGACCTAATGCACATGCGCTCAATTTGTCATCGCCTATGGATTCCATTCATACGTGTGAGTGGAAACATGTCGCTTCTACAGTGGCTGAAAACTTAGAAAACTCGCTCTGCGAGTAGCTCAGACAGTGTGATAATTGAAACTGCCCCAGAGTCTTGTGATTCGACAACTGCGGACACTCGATCAAACGCGCCAGACACGCAGACAGCGATCACGAGTCCCAGTTCAAGTGGTGGAGACAATGACAAACAATCTGAGGAAGTTGGCCAGGCACGGAAAAGTGTCAACCCAAAGTTTAACACCAGATGGCTAGAAGAGTTTGACTGGTGTGAATTTCGTTCTGGCATGATTGAACTTGAATCGAGAACCCAACCTTCAGCAGATGTGCACAAAGATCATCAAGGAGAAGAGTGATCAGTTTCCTGACTTTGCCATCATGGCAAACATTTCTCTGGTCATCCCTCTCCGCTCTGTCCCCTGTGAGAGGGCATTCTCTGTGCAAAATATGATCATGGACAGCAAGAGAAACAGATTGTCAGTCAAGTGCTCCAACAGCAAGATGCTTATCTTGTCAGAAAAGGCTGGTGAGGATCTTGCAACGGAGTCGGTGGACAAATTCTGCATGAGGAAGAAACGTCCCAGACTTGAATGAACCAGTCACTGGGCAGGGAATAATGAGCTGACGTAGCAACACATCTGTCTGGCATAAACTGTCACAAAAGTGGCTATTGTGGAAAAGAAAGCTCAGACAGTTTCTTCCATTTGTTCACTTCGTATATTTTTTGTGGGGTTAGTGATATTTTGTGATTCTCATAACTATGCAGACTCTCTGCATGTGTACTGTGTGTCTGTGCTGACACTTTTTTTTCCAGTTTTGCTCTTCCCCAAGTTGTAGGCTTATTTTTGTCATGTATGTTGATCTGATATGTTCAAAGGGGAAAAGTAATTGAATTTACATCATGTGTGGATTCATATGATCTGTGTGTATTTGATTTGTGTATTTGTATTGTGTGTATTTATGGAGTGTGTTTGTATGTGTGTGAGTGTATATGAATGTGTGTGCGCATATGTGCGATATTTTTGTGAATTCATATCTGTTTAAAAGTATTCGATTCATTCAAAATTTTGACTCTTAAGAATTTGCCAATGACCCCCAGAAATTTTAAGTTGAGGGTCATAGTGACCCTAAAAAATTTGGGGCCATGGGAACACTGGCTGCAGTGGTGCCGGGGAAATGCAGTTGCAAAGTAAGGACAATAACTGCTAGCTCAGGCTGGTAATTGGTCAGATCCATGGCCAGAAAACTATTCCTCTCCCTGCTCCAAAGCGGATATTGGGGCACTTGAAGTTTTGGCTCTCTCTACCAGTTGTGCCCTCTGGTGGAGCATTGCAGTCTCTGAAATATTACATGCAGCAGGCTTCTACTGCGCTTCATCTGGACTTATTTGATTTGGGGGTTGGGGTATGGGGGTGCTTCATCTGGACTTATTTGATTTGGGGGGGGGGGGGGGGGGGGGGGGGGGCGGGGGGGTTTGCTTTTTGTTTTTTTTCCTCTTTTTGTTCTGTCATATGTGGGAAGAAAAACTGTAGTTGCCAAAAAATATGCTAATAGAATCCAGACGAGGGGAAAATGCCCAACATGGTTGCCATATTAGTAGCATTTGCCATACTCCCAGCCGTTTTTCAGAAAAGCCCAAGTAAAGGAAAGATCAGTCGGTCAGAAAATAGTCTACTGAGAATCAATTCAAATTAGTATAGAAATCAGATTCAGCCACAGTCAGTGTGTCAGTGTTGACATCAGTGATTGTGTGTGACAGGTCCCTTTGCTTCAGAGGACAGGGCACAATGGTTCAGTGCCGGCTACTTCACGATGTGTTTGAAAGTCAAGAGGGGCTGTGACCATGACTTTCAGCCACTGGGTATGTATGTGAAAATATTATTATAGGAGGTGAAAAGTCTTCTGCACCCAAATCTTTTAAATTGTGTTTTATGAGCAGGATTCATGCAATCTTTGGAAATCATAAAAATGCCTTTGAATTTGAGGACCAGTCTTCTGGATCTAAAAATGTCCTTGAAAGTTGGACATTAAGTTTTATTATTATATCAGAGTTTGAAAATGAGCAGTTTCAAGTTGGTAAGAGAATTTTTATTTGGGTATTGATAACAAAAATTTGCAAGAAAAAGTTGAGGTTTCATTTCTTTGTTTTCTATTCTCTGCTTTGTCTACTACTAACAGGATCCTGCTTAATTGGTTGTATGAAGCAGTGGAAGTATGCATTAAGGCTTAGATTCTGTTCATTACAGTCCTTGAATTTTGTATTGAAAATGCTTGGAAGGCTGTACATTTTCCTTGAACTTTTGGTTGGAAATCTATAGGAATCCTGAAATCGATTTAAAAGTGGTTGTTGTTTTTTTTTTTTCTGAATGAGTTGGTGATGTGCTGTGGAAAGTTTTTTTTTTTTTTTTTTTTTTTTTTTCATTTAATAAGATGAATTAACTATTTGCAGATGATAATTCATGTCTGTTTTAGTATTGAGAATTGATGGTTAAATAAGATCAGTTCTGCAAGATAAATTGTTGAATAGGATCATTTGTTGTAGAGGATGTGTGACCAAAGCTGTGACCAAAGCTTTAAAACCAGACAAAAGCTGCAAAAGCAAAGTGCATATGAGAAAGCATGAAATGAATGCAAATGATAAAGGTGACGAGTATGTTCAAGGGGAGTAGATAATTGATGAAAGATTTATGCAGTGGTCAGTTAAAATTTGAAAATATAGAAGATTCGTGCAGTGGTCAATCAAAATTCGAAATAAAAGGAAAAAAACTGGAAGTTAGATCAGAATAACAGGAGAATTGATAGTAATTACAGAGTAACAGATCAGAATAACAGGAGATATTGATAGTAATTACAGAGTAACAAAGATACAATCCATCTTTATAATAAAGATACATCCATCTTTATACATAATAATAAGAATAATGAATATTCCTATAGCGCAAATCCTAGATTAGCTCTAAGCGCTTTACAATACAAGGACTAACGAAAACACGCAACACACACAACACACACACACACACACACCACGTACACACACACAACACACACACAACACACACACACATACCGCGTACTCTGGCACGGGGAAGCAGATGCGCACAGCACACACATACTAACAAAGATACAGTCCATCTTTATAATAACAAAGATGCAATCCATCTTTATAATAACAAAAATACAATCCATCTTTATAATAACAAAGATACAATCATCTTTATAATAACAAAGATACAATCCATCATTATAATAAAGATACCAGGGTTCGTAGGGTCCTTGAAGTCCTTATAAATAGGATTTTTGTCAAAAGGCCTTTTAAGTCCTTTGATTCAGCAAGTTGGTCCTTTTAACTCACGAGGAGGTCCTTTTATTTTTGAAAGGTACTGTTAAGTCCTGTTTTTTCAAGATGAGGTGAAAACGAAACCGATACATCTTCCACAACCCAAACCGTACTGTTGCAAAGAGTTGACAGATGCCGACGCGATCGTCTGAAACGCGGTAGGCAGGCCTATAACGCTAGGCCTATCAGTGGGCTTTCTGTTTAGTAAGCTTAGCTAGCAGACGACGCAAGCTGCAGGCAGTGGCTTGTGTCTTCTGCTGGTGCCTTGCTGCAATCCAGCTTTTTTGACGTCACGGGTTCCACAGTGCAGACGCGGTGCTAATGTTCGCGGCATATATAGCTGACTTAACATTTTTGCTCATGCTATCTATGTTTAAAATGTTCCCTTTATAGAAATTCATTAAAAAAGTGGGGCAATAATGATGAATATATTATTACCCAAATAAATATAGGTACATAACATGACGGATTGCGAACATGCGAACATAACAAACAGCTTGGGGAAAGCTATATGCTGAGTTCTTGAGTAACATTACAAGATAGATTCCTTTTCCCGCCTGTCTACCCCCCTCCTCCATCCCTGACCTTTCTCTGCTCTAGCTATTTCTGCCGGAGGCCTAGTTTGGAAAGTGTTAGAAAGTTTTTGTTGCAAGCTAAACGTTAAAAATGCCAGGAAGATGTTCCTTTCAGGATAACTGGTTATGAGAGGTAAGTGTCTGCTGTTCTGCATGCCAAAGGGTTTGGGGTGTACTGTAAAGTTATGTTGGCAAGGTCCTTTAAACTGATTTGAGGTCCTTTAAAGTCCTTTTAAAGGTCCTTTTTTGGCCTCATGCCCATCACCTGAGAACCCTGATCATACAATCCATCTTTATAATAACAAAGATACAATCCATCTTTACAATCAAGCGTGCATGAATCGCAAGGAAGACTTGAATGGATAACATGTGGCAGACAAAAATCCTTCATGGAAACTGAGAAGATGAGAAAAATAGGTATGAGTGACTTGTGTGGAGAGGAGTGGGATAACACTGACAAATGATGTTGCAGGAGACCTGATGAAGCAGTGGGGTCGCATCCCATTTGTGCCAGGCCCTATCCATCCTCCAATCGTTCCAACTGTAAGTCTTGATTTTGAGTCTGCAGTCTTTCCTTTAAGTGTTAACGCATACGAACATTTAATACACATGTGTAAGCACACACTCGTGGTCTATGTGTTTTTTTAAATTGGGAGATCTGTTTTGTCCCAGATTCAAATGAAAGCAAATTTTTCTGGACAAAACACATTCTTTTGAGTTAAAAACATTGGGTTTTTTTTTCCATCTCTTTCTTGCTGTCTTTTTATTTTTGGATAATCAACTCCCTCCATTTTAACACAGACGTGAACATTGGCACCCATGCATCATGAGCAGGAGCAAACACATGCTTGGAAGTATGTGTGCAGCCATGCACATGTGAATGAATCCACAACACACTTCATCAGGGTTCGTACGCCCCTTGAAGACCCTTGAAAACCCTTTAAATTGAACTGGGTCAAAAGGCCCTTGAAAACCCTTGAAAACTGCAGATTCCCTACCATCCCTTGAAATCCCCTTAAAATCGTTTTCGGACCAAAACTGACAGTAACATTTAAAGATGAATCGGAGAACAAACACGAACGAGAGTTCAGACATCAATTTTCGCCTCTCGAATCGTTTTGCGTGTCGTCTACTTTCAAGCAAAGGGAAGCAATTCAATAGTCGGTTATCGTTTGCACATGCTCAGTTCGACTTCCAACAAAGAGCGCATGCTCCCTCGTCTTTGGTGAGTCCAATATATGTCATCATGCCTAAGGGAAATTGCGCATTTGATCCGTTGTGGTTACAGAAGGAGAATATCGAAGCTGGATCACTGAATGCAGAGACAACAAACATCGTTTTTCTGTAAAGTGTGCCAAAAGACCGTTGATGTTCGGGCAATGGGCGAATTCGGCGGTTGCAAGTCACGGAAAGAGGAAAAAAATACGTGGAATTGGAAAAAGCGAGTAGGCGGTCGTTAATCTTACGGACTTTGTTCGGCAGTCATCAAATTCATCAACGTCAGACCCTTTCTCATTAAGAATCGTCAGCCAATCCACGATAACAGCAAGTGGGACAGATGTGTTGAAAGCTGAAGTGTTGTGGACGATTCATGCCATCAACAATCATCACAGTTTCGATCATCTGAAGACAACGCGAAACTGTTTGCAGTAAATGTAATGTTTCCATATTCCTCGATTGCGACGAACTATCGGTGTGGGGAAACCAAAAGTAGATATCTTGCAACTTTTGGCGTTGTGGCTTTTTTTCTGTCAGAACAGAAAAAAGAGTGAAATCACAGACTGAATCTTCAAATCTTCAAATCAGTCGTCATGTCGTCTCCATAGACTAAGTGACTCGGGTGTGCGCATTTGTTTAAAAAAAAAAAAAAAAATCCTGCTTCGTGTTTAAAAGACAGCATTCATGCCACACCCCTCCCCCCCTAACTTACCTACCAGCTAGCCTACACACACACACACACACATACACACACGCACACACAAAAACAGTTAAAGTGTGGAGCTGCAGGAAGGCTACCCACGTTCACCTTTTCAAGAGGGGTTACCCGCTCCCTATCCTGGCCCAGAACAAGCATTAGGCTAGTCCACGCCCGCCAACCATTCACACACACTTCCACACGACAACACATACAGTGGCTGTATTTTAAAAGTAAAGTTTGCCGAGCTCCCTCCGAAATGTGCCAGGGAGGGGGCCTCGGCTGCAGCTGCCGGTAGAGAATTAATGAATATGTCATGCTTTTTGATGAATCATTGAATAAGAACTTGAAACAGAAGCAGCTGGACATCCATGTCGGATACTGGTCGGAAGCGGATTTAAAGTTTTCTTTTTCTGATTTCTCAATTTCTGTATAAAGACTTCATTTTTTATTTTTTTGTATATGATATTGAGCGTGGAAAAGACTACAGAAGTGTAATCACCTTATCATCATGGCTGGATTACATGTGTAAGGTAATTATTCACTTTTTTTTTCCTTCAATTATACGGCTAAATTTGCCCCTTAAAAAAAATTAAAATATCCCCTTTAGAAACCCTTGAAAAACCCTTGAATTTTTTTCCTGTGAGGAAGTGGGAACCCTGTGAATCATGCTTTGTGTGTTGTGTGTGCGCTCACACACACGTATTCAGAGACACAGACAACGACACATGGACACATACACAACACACGTACTAAATATATGCTGCACTAATGGGTACCTGTTCATTTCCTTGGTTTGTTGATAATATTTTGTGATTACAGATTCCAACAGTTGTATCTTTACCAACACGTTCTGCTTTACTTCATTATATATACACATGGAAAAAAGTTAAGCAACCCTCACATTTATCGCTAAGGACGAGATATAATACTATTTAAATGAAAGCAACACTCAAGTAAATCAAATGGTCTTTATTCCATGAAAGTATGACACTGTCCCATTACCGAAACAATAGAAATATGGTTCAGTGTTTGAAAATTCAACTGCAAAATGGTGAACAAAGATGTGCACCATTTTTGAACAAAAACATGGCATGGTTAAGTTTTAAAATAACAATTTCATCCAGTTGATGCCGAAATTAATTTTGGTAGGAAAAAAAACAATGAAAGTGTCCAGATAGCATAACAGCAAACAAAAATCAATACCGGGTGTATCCTCCCTGTACATTGATGACTGCCTGAATCCTTCGTCTCATCCCTCCAGTGAGTCGTCTGATCTGCTGAAAGGTGATCTGCTGCCACTCCCGATGCAATGCTGCTTCCAGTTCTGGAGATTTGCAGAGGAGGGTCCAGTTTCTGTATTCGACGGCCAAGCAAGTCCCATAGATGCTCCAGCGGATTGAGGTCCGGACTCATGGCAGGCCATGGTAATGTTGTCACCGCCTCTTGCTGGAGGTATGCTGTGACTGCTCTTGAACGATGAGGCCGGGCATTGTCATCCATGAACACAGGTCTTGTGGCTAGTGGGTGGTCGTCAAAATGAGGCACAACAGCTGGCTGCAGTACCTCCCGGATGTAGCGATCTGTCAAGTTGCCACGAATGGTCACCAGGTCCATCTTGGCAGTCGTGTGAGATGCATCCCCACACCATGACGGAGCCTCCGCCGAAAGGTAAAGTTTGTTTGATGTTCCTTGCAGCATAGGCTGTTTGGGGATGCCTCCATACTCTCGCTCTGCCATCTGTAACATGCAGTAAGAAGCGGCTTTCATCAGACCAGTGGATCTTCCTCCAGTTCCTTAGGTTCCAGTGCTGTCGGGCAAGACACCAGGTCAAACGTAATCTCTTATGATTGTAAGGTGTGGACGCTTGATGACTCTTCTTGCCTCAGTCCTATAGCTTGAAGCGATTTCTAACGGTTTTTGAGGACAGAGGTCGATTTGGGAGCCACTGCCGTTTCAGTGTGGTTGAAGTTGCGAATCGCTGTTGCCGTACCAGTCGGTGGAGCGCCCTGTCTTCACGCTGGGTAGTGACACGTGGTCTGCCTGATCGTGGCCGGTCATTCACTGTGTTCGTTTCAGCATGTTTTCTTATCAATCGGCTGATTACTGACGTTTGGTATCCCAGTTGACGTCCAATAGCTTTGCTGGTCATACAGTAGAATGCATGCCAATAATTTGCCAACGTTGTCCTTCTGACATTCTTCTTCGTTCCATCTTGTTGGACAGTGACTGTGCAGTGAGAAACTTACTCAAAAACGCACGTTTCTGTGGAGTGAGCAAACTTCATTTTTGCGAGTGCATGGATGGTGTGATGCTCGTGTACGCCACATGCAGCCAGAGACTCACTGTCACACTTGGCTGGTTTTATCATCTCTATGGAAAACCCGTCTTGTCAGAATTACTATTTTGTGCCATGTTAATACTCACAGTTACCTGGGAACGGTATGTTTCATTTAGGGTTGCTTAACTTTTTTCCATGTGTATATATTATGTATTTGTTGTCAGAAAGTATGCCACAGTTGTACTTTTTTTCCCCCTTTTTTGTTGTTGTTGTAAATTTACCTTAGTACTCTTCTTCACACAGGTTTTCAGACATGCCTACCAGTGCACAAATTCAAACAGCTATTCACTACTTTTCTACACACAGGTTTTCAGACATGCCTACCAGTGCACAAATTCAAACGGCTATTCACTACTCTTCTACACACAGGTTTTCAGACATACCTACCAGTGCACAAATTCAAACAGCTGTTCCGTTCTTCATAGACTTGCACTAGCATGAATTTAGTCACATCTGGCTTTTATTGCTCATCTTCGCGTGTGTACCTCATTGTCCTGTGCAGTAGCACTTGTTTCCAAAATGGATTTTTTTTTTTTCAAAGAGTGGAATACCAGCACCAGAAAGAGGATACTCGACAGTGCCATTCTTTTAAGATAAAGATGTTATCCAACTGACAGGTGCAAAAAGTATTTACATCATAAGAATATAGGTTTCTGGATTCTGGATTCGACATTAGAAAAGTAGTTACATACTCAGAATCAAAAACTAACTTGGGGAATATTTCGACAGGGTCGCCCTGTCTTCTTCAGCTTGCTGTTGTGGCAGCGAGGCTTGATGGGACGACTGTTGTGAGGGGTGAACGGTTTTTCAGGATCTGATTGTAGATGGGGGCGAGTTCAAAGCCTTGATCTCTGTTCAGGCTGGGGCGTCTGGTCTTAATTTCGATGGCTTCTTTGACTTTTCTTTTTGTGAGGAAGGGCTCTGTAGATAGGATCTTAGTTTCTTGGGGGCTAAAACTGTGGCCTGTGGCTTGTAGATGTTCATGTATGGCAGAAGTAGATCGGTTCTGGTGTTCCTGTAGACGGGTGGTGAGTGGTCTTGCTGTCTCGCCAATGTAGGCATGGGTACAGTCTTGACACCCTCCTGGTACACTAACCACACTGCTTGAGGGGGTCCGTTTTGTCTTTGAATGGGCATGCTGGTGTAAGG
>CM031599.1:106963815-106986466 GCA_018398815.1 Conus ventricosus
CCCAGGCTCTCCTCCCAGACCTTCTCAGATGAAAACTCCTCCGCCGTTTCCGCCGCTCCGCCTATTTTTCGCATCTCCGCCGAAAGAAAAAGTCTCCGCCGAAAAATTATTCGAAGAATGAAGCTCAGAAACGATCTCAACTTGTCTGCACAGCGAATTTCTTCTCTGTCGGTAATGTTCTTAAACGGCGTAGTTCTCATTTCGTTCCTTCCAGTATCATTTCTCATCATGGCGTCGATTCACAGTGAGAGTTTGCCGCCAGTGAGTGCAAACAAAACGAAACAAAAAGAAGAAAAGTATGTGAACCACTAGAAGACCGAGTGGCAGCAGAAGGATGTGTGTGACCGCAGAGTCACGGATTTAATAAGAAAACATGACAAAGACAGCGAATTTGAAGTGTTTTGCGAGCCTTGCCAAAAAGTGTCTACTTTGGTAGTCGTGGCTTTGTGGCAATCAGAGATCACATCGAGCGTCCCAGTCACCAACAGAAAATGTGTGTGTTTCCCACACCATTACAGCATGTTTTCAGATCATTGGGTATGCAACAATCTACGTTTAATTTCCAAAGATAGTTTGACTCCTACTCTAAGTACTTCCACTCGTAGAGTCTTCAAAGCAAGGGAAAAAGGTCAAAGTGACAAAAAGAATATAAAAGAACAAATGACATCAAATAAACTGATGTCACAACAGTATTGTGTAACACTTTTCCCCTGGTATAATGCAAACGTTTGCTACATTTGTTAGGTGTCTGCTAACAGCCCCCCTATGAAATCCTTTTCCACCAGCCCACTCCCCCCACTACCTATATACTTCCTCTACTCCTCCTCCTTCTCCCCCAACCCCCACCCTCACCCCACAACACACATACCCCACACACTTCGCCCCCTCCTCCCCACCCCCGTCCCCACCTCACACACACGCAAACACACCCCCCCCACACACACACACAATCACCCCCCCCCACACACACACACAACACCTGTCAAGAGGGGGGGGGGGGGGATATGATTAGTTCTAAGAGGGAAGTTGGGGGGGGGGGGGTGTACTGTTTGACATCAGTTTGTTTTTATGTCATTTGTTCTTTTATGTTCTTTTTTGTGTTTAGTGTTTCCTGACGAAGGGTCCAAGGCCCAAAATCTTCAGTTTTTTTTTTTAAAGGACTTCAAAGTAATCATTTTTCATATTGTGTTTATTGAAGTCCAGCAGTCGTTTTCATACATCTGATTTACTTAGTTTGATTTCCCACTCTCATTTACTTACCTACAGGCCTTATTCTTTATGTCCTGAAAGCACTGTTTGTCAAATTTTCTTTAGCTAGAGTTCTGAGGATTCATCATACTAAATGTTTGTCTCAATTGACATAGTTTCTTTCCACATCAGTCTCAGTCTTCATGGTGTTGAAAGCTGTTCTATAGAATGAGTTGTTTAGAAGCAAGAAAGTGATTTCTAAAGATTTTTATGCCTTATTTAATACAAAATATGCTTCAGCTGACCCCCGCCGGGCTGTTGCCCATGTACCCCACTGGGGGGGGCGCGGCATGGTGAACCCCCAGATCCCCGCCAATCTCCTCTTTTTAAAAAAAAACTTTTCATCCCTGCTTCCTCTAGATGGCTTTCCAAGATGGTCAGATTGGCCTACGCCCAGGTGTATAGGATCTCCCTGTTTTATCTCCCCGGGCCCATGAGGGTCTGGGCACTGGCCGCTTCCGCAGCGTTCCAGCACTCTGTCCTCTTGCGCCACCTCCTGGAGGCAGCGTACTGGCGTTCGGAAAATCCCTTCATAAACTTTTATTTAAGGGATGTCTGCATGACCAGGGCTGATGGTTCTAGGGACTTCTTTTGCTGCTAACGCAGCCGTATCTATTCCTCTGCTAACCCCAAGAACCATTAGGGCACTCGGCCCTCCTCCAAATCCTTTAAATTCTGCTATGGTCTGACATGGTAAAGTATATGATGCCAAAATGGGGAGTTTGTATTATACTCCCTGTTTGGCTAGTATACTTACCATGTCAGACTCAAATGCCCACCCTACCTTTCCCGTTAGCGCTATGGTTCTCAGGGTTTCCTTGCGCATAGGCCTCGTTGAATGAGGAACAGGAAGTTTACACCGGCTTCACATGATGGTCTTATTACTGCATTAGCCACAAAAAATTCGGCCTGGCAGAGCTAACTACCGTAAAGTTCGGACTATAAGCCGCGACTTTTGTCCCCAGCTTTAAACCCTGCGGCTTAAACAACGATGCGGCTTATTTGCGGATTTTTCCGATTTCAGAAGCATCACACCCTCATCTATTCTTAGCTTCTCTGTAACTCGCCATATCGTGTTTACTGTTCATGAATTTTTATGGTGCTTTTAACTACGATTTTCTCTGTAATCGTGTAAAGGAATCGATAACCCATTCAGAAATACAGGAATTGACGTAAGTAAAGCCCATTACTGATATCTTTTTTCATCAGTTTGTCTTCAAACAAAAATTTATGATCGCTTCGAACGGCGCAGTGTGTGGGCCGTTTCCGACCTGTTTTAATCTTGACTAACACTGCTGAATTACGAACAAAAACTAAGCTTTGGGCACGGAATTAAGCGAAATAAAACAATCAAATCGTTTCATTAATGTTCTAGTTTGTTATTAAAATCAGGTTCGTACGCCCCTTGAAGACCCTTGAAAACCCTTTAAAATACAACTGGGTCAAAAAGGCCCTTGAAAACCCTTGAATACTGCAGAAAACCCTACCATCCCCCTTGAAATCCCCTTAAAAATCGTTTTCGACCAAAACTGACCGTAACATTGAAGACGAATCAGAGAACAAACGCGAACAAGACTTCGGACATCGATTTTCCCTCCGAATCGTCTGTGTGTCGTCGCTTTCAAGCAAAGGGAAGCAATTCAATAGTTGGTTATCGTTTGCGCATGCGCAGTTCCGACTTCCGACAAAGGTGCGCCATGCTCCCTAATCTTCGGTGAATGCGAACACTGTTGCATCTGTCATCATCCCTAAGGGAAATTGCGCATTTGATCCGTTGTGGTTACGAAGGAAGAATAACGAAGCTGGATCACTAAATGCAGAGCCCAACAAACATGCGTTTTTTCCGTAAAGTGTGCAAAAAGACCTAAATGTTCGGGCAGGGGGCGAATCGGGGTTGCAAGTCACGGAAAGAGGAAAAATATGTGGAATTGGAAAACGCGAGTGGGCTGGTAGTTAGTCCTTACGGACTTCGTTCGGCAATCATCAAATTTCATCAACATCAGGTCAAAACCCTTTCCTCATAAGAAATCGTCACCCCAATCACAATACAGCAAGTGGGACAAAATGTGTTAAAAGTTAAAAGCTGAAGTTTTTGTGGACGATTCATGCCATCAACAATTTCATCACAGTTTCCGATTTTCGAAGAACGACACGAAACTGTTTGCACAATGTTAACATTTTACTCGATTGTGACGAACTATCGGCGTGGGGAAACTAAAATTAGATATTTTGCAACTTTTGGCATTGGGCTCCTTTTTTCTGTAAAAACTGAAAAAAGAGTGAAATCATATACTGAATCTTCAAATCAAAACGTCACATCGTCTCCATAGACACTAAGTGACTCGTGTTTGCACATTTGTAATTAAAAAAAAAAATCCTACTTTCTTGTTTAAAAAAACAGCATTCATAACCACACCCCTATCCCCCCCCCCCCCCCCCCCCCCCAAATTACCTACCAGCTAGCCTTCACACACCACACACACACACACACACACACACAACACACACACATGACACACACACCACAACACAACACACACACACACCACACACACACACACACATAAAACACACACACCCCACACACACCACACACACAACACACAGAAAGACGCGCACACACAAAACACACACACACACCACACACACACACACACACACACAAAGAGAGAGAGAGAGACACATACACACACACAACACACAGAAAGAGACAGAGAGAGAGAGAGAGAGGAGAGAGGGGAGAGAGAACACACACACACACACACACACACACACACACAGATACACACACACACACACACACCACACACACACACACACACCCCACCCCCAAACAAAAAAAACAGTTCAAAAGGCCACTTTTGCTCCCGCATGTAATCAAGTTTTAGTATTTTTGTGTTACAAATACATATGATTGATATAGGTCTGTTTGCCCATGTACTCTCCACTTGTTTTTACAGCTTGTTTGTCCCAACATCCAAAACTTGATTTAAAGCAGTTACTGAAAGCATTTGAAGTCACGCACAAACCCAACCCAATCTCTCTCTCTCTTCCCCTCCCCCCACTCCCCCCCTCCCTCTCTCTTGCTCTCTCTCTCTCAACTTTTTTTCTAGCTTTATATTTAATTCACTTATAATGAATATGATTTCTTTTGTGTATTTGTTATTGTCATTTTGTTTAAAGCAATTAAAAAAAAGTTTAAAAAAACAAACAAACAAAAAAAAAAGTTCAGTGTGGAGCTGCAGGAAGGCTACCCACGTTCACCTTTTCAAGAGGGTTATCCCGCTCCCGATCCTGCCCCAGAACAAGCATTAGGCTAGTCCAGGCCCGCCAACCATTCACACACACTTCCACACAACACATACAGTGGCTGTATTTTAAAAGTAAAGTTTGCAGAGCTCCCTCCTGAAATGTGCCAGAGAGGGGGCCTCCGCTGCAGCTGCCGGAAGAGAATTAATGAATATGTCATGCTTTTTGATGAATCATTGAATAAGGACTTGAAACAGAAGCAGCTGGACATCCCATGTCAGATACTGGTCCAGAAAGCAGATTGAAAGTTTTCTTTTACTGATTTCTCATTTTCTGTATAAAGACTTCATTTTTTATTTTTTGTATATGATATTGAGCATGGAAATACTACAGAAGTGTAATCACCTTATCATCATGGCTGGATTACATGTGTAAGGTAATTATTCACTCTTTTTTTTTTCAATCGTACGGCTAAATTTGCCCTTTAAAAATTAAAATATCCCCTTTAGAAACCCTTGAAAAACCCTTGAATTTTTTTCCTGTGAAGAAGTGGGAACCCTGTATATGCGTTATCTTACCAAGTGCGTCTTGCAATTCAAAAACGATTAGCGCATTCGACTTGGTCATTGTCAGACCTTGGCTTCGATCCGCCATTGTTGAAATCATTTGGGCGGGGAGTGAAGGTTTGCATTTGATACCTTCGCTTTGATTGGCTTGCGCTTTCGAGTACTCAACCAATCGCTTAGCTTGATGCACCAATGAATGCAGGAGAGAACTGCCTTTCTAGTGCATCGTTAATGTGTTGTTTTTTTTCGGTATTTTTTTAAAGCAATGATGTTGGAAAGACAACACTTGTAAGAAGCCTCATAAAAACTTCGATTCTAATTGATTTAAAACACATCGTACTAAAAAAAAAAAAAAAAGATTGAAGTAAAGCTGGAAACATGCTCTTGTATTCTGACCTATTTAAACACCAATGAATGCAATGAACACATTGTATGTGTTCATTTTCGACACTTATGTTAACTCAACGCTCGGCCAGCTGCCGCCTGCGGCACATCGGACTGTGTTGTATATATCTGCGGCTTATAAACCAGTGCGGCTTATTTGTGAAAAAAGTTAAATTTTAAAAAAATTTAGTGGGTGCGGCTTATATACAGGTGCGCTCAATAGACCGAACTTTACGGTAACTGCCGTTGAATGCTATGGTCTGACATGGTAAGTATACTAGCCAAACAGGGAGTATTAATACAAACTCCCCATTTTTGTCTGTATTTTGTAAGATAATGCCGAATTGTGGAGGAAACAAGAGTATGGCATAGAACATAGACTTGGTTTGATCGCGAACAAAAATGACCTTTAAAAAAAAAAAAAAAAAAAGAAAAAAACAGTACTGAAGAAAAGGTTGTGCTTTTCTGCACAAGGAAGTTTTTAAATTGTTAAAGAAAAGAATTTTGAATGATGATGAAAATGATGTTGGTAGAACAATCACAGGAAGTTTTTAAATTGGTAAAGAAAAGAATTCTGAATGATGATGAAAATGATGGTAGAACAATCACAGAAAGTTTTTAAATTGGTAAAGAAAAGAATTTGAATGATGATGAAAATGATGTTGGTAGAACAATCACAGGAAGTTTTTAAATTGGTAAAGAAAAGAATTTTGAATGATGATGAAAATGATGTTGGTAGAACAATCACAGGAAGTTTTTAAATTGGTAAAGAAAAGAATTTTGAATGATGATGAAAATGATGTTGGTTGAACAATCACAGGAAGTTTTTAAATTGGTAAAGAAAAGAATTTTGAATGATGATGAACATGATGTTGGTAGAACAGTCACAGCACATCCCCTTTTGATAAAACTCTCACATGCACCCATATGTAACCTTGTGCATGCACACGCACACACACGCACGCACATGCACGCACACATACACAGATCACCTTGCCCTCCTCTAGCCCTTCCAACCCTCCTCCTAACACATACCCTCTCCACAAGGAAGACCTTAAGGATATTTAATACAAATCAAAGTTGTTATGGTTACCTTGTCACTCGACCTCTCAAAAGTTCCCTAATCTGCAGTATCCAAGCCCTCCATCCCCCACCCCCTGGCCACCTCTTCCATGGTAAAACACATCACCCCAATCTTATTGAATTGCAGCATGCCTTAAAAGACTTGCACAGGTGAATGTGGATGTGCCATAAAGGCCTTTTTTTTTTTTTTGAATGTTTCCAGCACCATTCTGCTGGAGAACTTTTTCCATTGCTTGATGTGTCGAGCTTTAACAGATTATGGTTTTGAAGCCAATGGGCACATACAACTGTGATAAATTTACGTTTCGGCTTCTGATATTTGATTTAAACACCATGATCGTACCAGAGTGGCCAAAGTTACTGTTATCTTTCATGCGAACTTCGTGAAGAGTATTTCTTATTGGGCATTGTTGTCAGCATTGTGACATAGAATGAAACAAAAAGAGAAATCAAGTGTGCAATATCTCGATCTTGGTTTGAAAGAATTGGACAGAAATCCACTTGATGAAATGTAAGTATCAAGTAAATGAATGACTGTGGGATGGGTAAAGGAAAAATGTCTGGAACAGTCGTCCAGTGTTTGTGCATGAAGAAACCAGTTGAAAGAGGTGTGTGCAATAAGAAAATCCCTTCACATCAGGGAAAGTAGCTAGTCTTGGGAGACTTAGACTACAAGTATAAATAGTTTACAGTTTAAGGTAATGTAATGAAGCAAAATCTTATAAACATAGTATTGATATTTTCAAGCAGTTGGATGTTGACATTGAGAGAAAAATGGAAGTATGATCGAGTTAAAATGCTCATATAGTTATTATTTATATTTACCATACATTCCAGACTATAAACTGCACTCCCCTAAAAGAAAAGGTTAAAAAAAATCTTTTTTAAAAGAAGAAAAAACATTTAAGCCACATCCAATCTATTCGTCTCGCAGAAATTGCTGTGAAAACCGAAAACAAAAGTAGCAAATGTAAACAAAACCTGTTCTTCTGAGATATGCCCATTGTGAACCAGCAAGCAAATGGGAAAGGGCAATACATACATTGAAGGGTGGTTGTTCAAAGCATTCTTTATCGTCATTCTTAACTGAAGGACTCGTCTCCATCGTCAGACTCAAAACTTTTCAAGAACTTTCTGTTGGTGTCATCCGTCAGCAGTTGAAATTCTGTCTGACACTAGACATTACTTCTGCTGGCACACTTGTGCTTGCTGTGGTAGCTGTTGAGAGTGTGCCTGCTTTCTTGACACGATTAATAATGGTGGGCTGCTTTGATTTTTTGCATCGAATCAGCAACTTGTTAACACAGTTCTCAAGCTGCATGACAAGTTGGTTGCTAAATTTGTGTTGGAGGCTAGGGTTCTCAACTTCATGTTTACTTGGTCGTGTGTTGCTGACGATGACTGAACAAGTTAAAATAGTATTCATTTATGATGAACAATATTCATTTTGTATCACTCATGCTTTAAACCGTTCTTTTGAGAACAGTGTCGGATATGATTTCTGCAAACATTGGTTTTCTCAGTTTGTGCAATCAACTGCAGAAAGAGAAAAAAATAATCCTTTCGTGAGGAAAAAAGAGAATTGCAAAAATCAATAAATAGTTCAACAATTACAGTAGTGTTATTGTTGTGATATGTGTTTTTGTTTCTCCTTGACAGAATCTAGGGTGGGGGAGTGGGGTGTTAAAAAAAAGGCTGTGTATGTGATATGGGTTAATGTTGAAATATCTGCATTCATTGTATGTTATGATGGACAGTTAAGATGTGTTTTTTTTTGGTGATATGCGGTGATTCATAGATGTGATATGTATGTGGTGTTGTGTTGTTACCTTGTAAAAATCTCCATGCAAAATTTTTAAATACCACATGCATCCAAGCATGAAAAATGATGAACTTTTTTGCTGGCAGATACCCGCGCAAACTGGCGAGAACCAGGCAGGGGAGTCACGACATAGATAGACGGGAAGGCAGCTACCTTCGGAATCGGGGGTTTTTGATGCAGAGGATCGAGGTCGTCGTATGGGTGAGCCTCGTGACTCTGAAGGTAGGGGATCCATTCCCCTTGACCTTCTCATGTCGTGTGCATATCATTTTTGTCTGTAGGGGATCGCTACCTGCTGGCCTTTGAAATGGTGCAGATCTGTTCTCAGTTTGGGATTTATTTTTCACTGGCCTTCGTTGGCTTGCTGATCCTTTTGTCTGTAAGGAATCTACTCCCCACCAGCCTTCTTAAGTGTTGCAGGTCTTATTGTTTGTGTAGGATCCATTCTTTACCCACCTAAGACCTTTTTACTTGTAGATCCATTATATACTAGCTTTTTAAAAAAAGATTACTGATGTTTTTTTTATGGCAAATTCCACTCCTTCACTGGTCTATGAAAGTGTCACAGTTAAAAAAAAATTTTAAGAGTTGGAAATCCTTTTGCCCATTAACTTTCTACAAGTGTTGAGATATTTTTGCATTGAGACCCCTCTGCCCTTCCTAAAGTGGTATGGGTGATTTTATCCAGAGATCCATTTCACAGTGGCCTTGTGTCACAGACCTTTTTATCTATAGGGGATCCTACTCCTACTGTCTTTTAAAGTGTTTAACATCTTTTTGTCAACATTTTCCACAGACCCTCTAAAGTTGTTTTGTCTTTTCTTTTTTGTTCTGAAGAGGATCTATTCCATACAAGCCAACTAAAGTGTGTGTGTGTTTTAAAGAGTATCTCAATTGGCTTTTAAGTGTTACAGATAATTGTCAGAAGGGATCAATTTCTTATATACTTTCTAAATTGTTTTTGTTTTGTTTTTTATTTTACTTGTTTTCTTTCGTTACAGGTGTTCCAAAGTATTATGAATATTTCTGTCAGTGTTAGTGCACTGGCTAGGGACCTCATATGCTTCAGAGACGAAACACTACCTACATCCCCCTGGGAATGTGTGGAAAAAATGAAGAGAGGCTTATGTGTCTGGAGACAGGAAAAAAGCCCACTTCCTTTTTTTGTTTTTTTTGTGTGGCCATCACACCGGTAGTGAATTGTAACACTGTCCCCAAAGAGCGTGGCCAGTTTTTGTCAATGACGGAGATCATCGGGCTCTTGCATGATGAACTTCATTAACAAGAATGAGCTCCAGGTGAGTGTTCAGCCTGGTCCCTGTGTCTGTTTCCAGGAGACAGGAGAGACAGAGTCGGGAAGTGAAAGTCTCTCACCTTAAAAAGGAAAGAAGAGAGGAGCGTAATGGAACTGCACATGCGCACAGTCCCTGTTTTGAGAGCCATATGGAAGCTGGAGCTGGCAAGAGGAATGGAACTCACAGACGGATAACAAACTATTTAAAATCTGTCCAGACCTGAAAGATTTTTACCATGTTCCAGAGGCGGCCGTAAAGATGAAACACTCTTGTGCCGTGTGCATTCCATGTCATGTACCACTCACAGTGAAACATATTCTTTTAGAGTTATGGGACTTGCATGCTGTGAGACATAAACCCTTCACAGCAGACTCCATGAAAACCTTGTTCAGAGATGTCCCATCTGATGTGATTTTTGAAAGTGATTAACATTTTTTCATCTGGTCTAAGATTTTATGGAAGAAAGATTTTTAATGAAATTTATGGTGCATTTTAGAAGGTAATTTAACCCCTTCACTGGGGTCGGAATAGCCCATTGGTAGAGTGCGGGACACGTATCTTGGGATTGCGGATTTGAATCTCTGCCGTTTCCGTTTCGGGACAGGGAGTTTTTCCCTAAGAGTTAACATTGGTTCTGACTCCATTTCCGATACAGTCCTTCGAATTAGACTAAAAACCGAGGTTCCGTGTGTGAACGCACGCATAACATCTTGCCCCACGTAAAATCCCATCAACTTTCGGAAGAGAAGGCCAGTTTGGTCGTTGGTATGGATGACACGTTACACATAGCATGCACCTTCCCCGAAGTTGGAGTATGGCTGCCTTAATGGTGGATAAAAAAAAATGATCATACACACAAAACTCCACTCCCTTTGCTGGGTAGATGAGATTAATCCTTGCCTGTCTATACAGGGAGTGTCCGCAGGAGTATCAGCCTGCGTATGCGAAAAGAAAAAAACGAACCCCCCCCCCAAAAAAAAAAACCACAACAAAAACAAACCTTCACTGCTGTCATATATTGCTAAGTCCCCTGCTGGATGAAACAGAAAGAGTGCATAATCATGACGAACAAAGTATTTTGCTGAGTCCCCTGCTGGACGAAACAGAAAGAGTGTATAATCATGACGAACAAAGTATTTTGCTAAGTCCCTGCTGGACGAAACAGAAAGAGTGTATAATCATGATGAACAGTGTTCGTCAACTGAGCATTGCAGACGACACTTTTTATGACGAAGAGGTTAAAGAGGTATGTGAAAGGGGGTGGTTTTTTGTGTGTGTTGTTGTTGCTTTTTTTTCTTTGTGAGCTGACTTTAACGCGGTGACAGCCCTGATATGGCCCTCTGCGGTTGGCTGGGCTATAAGCAACATCACCTTACCTTACCAGATCCCAAAGTGAAAAGATCTGTGCACCAGATCCAGAAGTAAGACAGACACGGAAGCTGTATGAAGCTCCCAGGTGAGATACACAGTTGCCAAGGACACTTGGCGCAGCATCATCAAGGCTTTCAGATCTGTCAGATATTTCAGATTCAGTATGATTTATCACCAGAGGTTCTGCATGTGTTGTAAATAAGAAACCAAGATGATGTTATCTTTCCAATTCACCTACTGAACACTTGAAATTGTTAGCACTGGGATCATTGCATCAAATAATGTATTCAGTAACATTGTTAATGTAGGAATGATTTACATACAGTTTTGTGGTTAGTTTGGTGATCATGATGATGTTGACCTTTTTTGTGAGCTGTTAAGAGTAAGTGAAATTGTTATGGTTGTTTTATTGCACCAGTTATGTTAATGTTGTTGATATTCCCATGTTATGCTAAGATAAAAAGGTAAATCATGGTACATACATTTTGTATGTTTCTTGCAGATGTGCCAGAATGGATAGATGATGTACAGAAGACGTAGGGACTTTTGATGCCAGGTGCTTTCGTTTCAAACAGAGGAGTCTGCCTTCCTTGTAATGTGTTTGTAGTATGTATTCTTGAGGATGAAGGATTGAGTCATAGGTTTTGGACAGTTAGTCACCTTTTGGGATAAATGCATCATCATCATTACGTACGGTATTCCCAAGGGGAATTGGGTGTGGGATTGATTAGTAATAGTGATATACTACTTGAGTTTGTGATATTGAGTCTGACCATTATACATTGCTGATATGTATGCATTGTTTTTTTTGTTTTTTTAAACTTTTATTTACGGTTCTATACTTGGCCTTGAATGATGCAAATACAGGGGTGGAGAGCTTCCGTATTGATATGGAATTCTGTATAGCAAATTTTTCCTTTTTTTTTTTTCCGTGTGTGCGTTCGTGTTCCGATTCAGGTTTCGTGCCCTCGTATTTGAAATCTGCCATCTTCAGGGTTCGTACGATCCTGGAAACCTTGAAAAGTCCTGGAAAAATGAAGGGCCTTTTCCAGGGCTTGAAAAGTACTGGAAAATAGCATTAGGCAGAAAAGTCCTGGAAAAGTCCTGGATTTTTCAAAAGCTGTCGATCATAAGGTTGCTTTTAGTCAACAAAAGTACAGACTATGATTTCGAAAAAAAATATTTAAGGAGGTGCAGGAGAAGCGATGGGAGAAAAGCAAATATTTATCGATCGCCGCCGAAAACGCGATTGCAGACAACATTTTACCTTGCGTGTGAGTTATCCCCCTTACCTGATACCCGTTTAGTAGGCTATTTCCGTTTTTCCGCCATAACGTTGGAGACACTTCTGTGCAAAAAATGGGGAAAGGCGACTGCGTGTTCAACGATGTTTGGCTACAGAAAAAAGAATACAAAGACTGGTTGGCTCCATCCACCGATGGATCGAGCTAGCTGCACACTGTGCAAAAAGAATTTCGACGTCGCCAACATGGTCGAAAGTGCAGTGAAAAGCCATGCCCAGGGCCAGAAACACAAAGCACTTTTGGAGACAAGGACGAAATGGATATTGCAACCCACGTTGTCCGTTTTTTTTGGCAGCACCCTAAGGAAACAAGGCAAGTATTTTAACCCCCGCCCACTCCCCCTCTCCCCCCCCCCCCCCCCCCCCCCCCCCCCAAAAAAAAAAAAATCGATGTAACTGTTTAAGTTTTGTCAGATAAGATTTTTTTTTTTTTTTATATGAAGTCGCAGTGCTATAGTGGCTATCCACTATCATGCAAACTGCCCAGCCAGCAGCAAGAAGAATTTTTATGTGGATTTTTTTTTCTCAAACAAAGCATTTTTTTTTTTAATGAACATGTTATTGTTAGGAACTTTTTTTTTTTTTTTAATAAACTGACCTGATTTTTTTTTTTAATAAACTGACCTGATTTTTATTTTTTTTTAATAAACTGACCTGATTTATAGTCAATGGATGTTGGAGATGGTACAGAAGAAGAAAATTATTCTGTGCACCCCCCCCCCCTCCCACTTCCCTTCCCTCACCCCCTTTTTTTTTCTTTTTCTTTTTTTCTCATCACAGATCATCTCTCCAGTGTTGGAGGTGCCAGCAAAGTGGAGATGTCCAAGGCACTTCTCTACAATGCCGCCAGTGCTAGGTCAAGGTACACCCAATGTTTGAAAGACGAAAAGAGGAAGAAAGCGGTAGCTGCAGCAGGAAAGAAAAAGTCGATGCTGGAAGAGATTGAAGGACTGAAGGCAAAAAAAAGGAAGCTAGAAAGTTGTGTACAGGACCTCTTCAAGTCAGCAGACAGCTTCGCAGACAAGGCAGAGACAACACAGAACTTGACTTTTATTGCCAAGTCAAATGCATTGCGAAGATCCGCATAAGATAAAACAAAGGAGATCTCACTTATGGACGAAGAACTCCAAGCCAAGCTGGAAGAACTGAAACGGTGCTAATTTATTTTGTTGAACATTCTGCAGTGTATATTTTTCTTCAGTTTTTCTTTCTTATTCAAACACACCTGTTCAGTTTCTTCTACAATTTCAAAATGACATTTTTTAATTTCATTGACTGTACTGACTGAAGTCTGTTGCTTGTGACCTGACCTTTTTTGGCTGGATATCTGAAGTGGTGCACCAGGAAAAGGATACTTGTGCCATCTAGGAATAAACTGTAAGTAATTCATGAATGCTTTCGTGTGTTTGTTGTTTGTAATGGCATTTTAAGGATAGTGATTTCTAAACCATGTTTTGACAAGTGGTCAAACTTTTATGTTAATTTTGCATGATTTACGGTCCTGGAAATTTATTTACAAACCCTGGAAAAGTCCTAGAAAAGTCCTGGAATTTTTTTGGGGAAAACCTGTGGGAACCCTGCATCTTGTTTTCAATGCTTGAAGACCATATCATCATGCTTTATATTTGTCAAAAATGGTGGTGATTAACGACGAAGCAGAGGCACAGAAGATCGGCAATGACCTGAAGAAAAACAAGTGGAGAAACGGATGGATGGATAAGATGGATGAATTGAATCGTCGGTTCTGAAAATGGCTGCGGAAAACAAATGAAGTGGGGGCTGCTTCGTGTATACTGTGCAGTAGGAAGCTTATATACAAGTCAAATGGAAAAAGTTGATCGAAGTGCATTCCCAGGAGACGAAACATGTGGAGAGATTTAATGCGCTGAAACATACATCAACTCTTCCTGCTGCTGCTCCAGTAATGGCTCCGGTGTCAATGTAGGTAAAAAAATTTAAAAAAAATAAAAAAAAAGGGATCCCACTGATTTCTATTTCCAAGAATCACTCCACTGTAGTCATTGAAAAGCTGACCCCACTGCTGTCACTGACTTCTGTTACCATGATTCTCCTCACTGCAGCCACTAATTTCCAGTTCCATCTTCTCAAGATTTGTTCAGTTTGGGTTACTAATTTATTGCTTCCAGGTTCATCCACTCTAACCACTGACTTTCATGTTTCTGATGCCCCAGTGTCATCAGCCACTGATTTCTATTGTAAGACTTGACCCACTGCAGCTTTAGATTTTGCTCAGTGTTTGTTCCAATCCAGTGCTAGTGCAGACTTTGACTCTGCTGAATTTAAGTCATGTAAGACCAAAAAACCCCACAAAAACCCCAGGAATCCTCATTCTTGAACTTATAAATTAAGTGATTGAAATTTGGCCACTATCGTCTAATAACATCTCTGGTGAGTAATATTTATATATTGCATCCTATTATGTTTTGATGGTTTACTGAAATTAAGATGTATTCTGAGTACTTGGCATAACATTTACAGTTTGATGTTTAAGCCATAAGTCATATTTTGTCATATTTGGAGTCTTTTTGTATTAGAAGTTAATTATTAACTTTGTTTTCAAGGAGAGGCCACAAAAGTGTCTTGGCAAGGCAAATTTTCTTCAGCGTCTGGGGGGCAACGCCCCCTAGCCCCCCAGAAGGGTGTTGCAGGCAAATCATGGGACACACCCACTGACTGACCCGGTTTCCTGGCTGTCAAAACAAGGGAAACTTTTGGGGGCTTCACTTCTTGTAGTCTACCACTCCAGTCAACAATTAAAGAATCTCTAGCAACTTTTGTTTTTTGAATTTTCTTTTGAGGGGGGGGGGGGGGGGCTGGACCCAGCAGCAATGGGCAATTGGACATCGTCATTATAATCGCCTGAATCATCATCGATTCCGGCCTCAAAATCAGTCCTCAGTCGATCTTTATTTGTAACTAGGTCAAGATTGACGTCCGAATCGTCTTGCTTCAAATCTTCTTCAAGAGTGTAGCCGGCAAATAAGCTCCCTTCATCCCTATCACATCTGAAAATGAATTCTACAAGCTGCATAGTTACTTGATCCGCCATTTTCCCAGAAAATCTTCGTAAATAAAAGCTGAACTTTGAAAATTCTCAGCAGCAAAACTACTCCACAAAACTCTTGCAACAAAGAACAAAATGGTGTCCAGAAAGTTCCATACCGGAAGACTGTTCTGTCACAGTTGCATTCTCATGATTCTGGGATATGCGATGGTGAAAGTCCTTGACCTAGTATTCAGCGGTCAATCTCTGTCGATCCGGTATTCAGAAAGAGGAAATCTCGTTGTCGATCTTGGTCGATGCAGTAGGCAGTTGGTTAAACAGGAAGTGTGCACTTGAACATGCACACACACACACACACACACACCAGCGAATCAGAGAGGGAAAAGCAGGGATAGAGATGTGGGGAAGTGGCAGCAGCCCAAAATGTGACATTCTGGTGCAAAGCAGTGGCTGTTAAAAGTAAAGGCTCCACTGCCAATGAAATTGCAATCCACAGGGCTTACTTTTAGCTTTTTACGCTTTTGTGGTAGACTTTGAACTCTTTTTGCTGTCTCTTGTCATCTCTGTCCAGCTGATCAGCATAAGATAATTGGAGGCTGGAAAGAGAATGAGAGTGTATTGGGGAAGACGGTGAGGTGAGTGTAAAAACAAGAGTTGAAAGAATCTTTGAAACATTGACAGCTGAGGAAATAGTGTCGATAGAAACTGCAGCGGACAGGGGAAAAGAGACAAAGTGGATGGTGCTGGAACGTCGACTTCTAAGTGAATAAAGGTCTTGCAACAACACTTTCTTATTAAATAAGAGAGAATTCAGTGGTTCCTCAAACTTTCCTCACACTAAAGTTACTTTATAGTTTAATGGACAAGATGTTGAAAATTTGGTAATTTTGGTTCTGGAGCTTACTTGTGATTTGCCATGGAAGAGACGCATTTTGTAGATTCCATTGAGTAATGCCATGTAAGTATTTCCCATGGAAACTCTGAGGACATTGGAAAAATAATATCCTCGAAGGACATATAAGAAAGTGAACACGACAAAATGATATGTTTGTTTTCGTGGTGGAGAGTCGTACATATCTGTTATAGACATCAGTATTTGATCGGTATTTTTGTCACTTGAATATATGGAAATGCAAACACACTATTCTGACATGGAATGCTGTACAGCCGTTGATGAGGCTGGTGTCAGAAAGGCCGTATATAAAAGCTGCACAACAATACAAACTATGGACATGGGGAGATAAAGAAAATTAAGAGCTGCTTTTTTTCCTTTTTGTGTGTGGGTGGTGGGAGAATGTTTTATGTATGAACATTGCATGTGAAGGCATGAATATGATTATGCTTCATTTGTGATTGTTTTGCTTTTTGCAGGAGCAACCATATTCCAGAGATACAAAGGAAGAACAAGAAGACACATTACATGGAACTGAAGATCCTCCTCAGAAGGTCAGTAGCATTTTTAAACATTCAAAAGTGGTCCATATTTATGCTAACTTTTGTAAACTGATCAGCTTGCTGACAAAGAGCCTGTGATTCATGGTGACCACAGTTTCAATTCTAGCTCCACATTGTTAACCCGTGATGTGGTTGGCCTGGTAGAAAGTCGTCATGTTGGCGGAGTCATGGTGACCACAGTTTCAATTCTAGCTCCACATTGTTAACCAGTGATGTGGTTGGCCTGGTAGAAAGTCGTCATGTTGGTGGAGTCATGGAGACCTGTTGGAGGACAGTGTTTCGCGTCATATACTTTACCATGCCAGACCATAGCATTCCACGGCAGTTAGTCAGCTCTGCCAGGCCGAGTTTTTGTGGCTAATGCATTAATAAGATCATCACATGACACCCACACTACTTGCGGCAGGGAAAAAGCCGGTGTAAACTTCCTGTTCCACATTTCAACCTCGGCCGCCTGCCTAACAAGGACAGGTTTTTTGCTCTTGTCTCGCCTATACTTCTGTTTTTGTAGAGATTGCTTGTGTGCTTGCCTTCTTTACTTGTTCTGTTGTAGCTTACGTTCGACCATAGGTACCATTGCCGCGTGAGGCTTATGGATGGTGTTTTATTTCATTTTATTCACGCTCTACGGCGTGACGGCTCACGACTTCTCTTCACCTTATTGTTCTCCATTCGTCCCTTACTCACCGGGTGTGGGAACGCGTCACCCTTGTAGTAGCGCGTCCCCCACTCTCTCTTTATTTTCTTCCCCATTTCCTTTGATTTCCATCATCTCGGCGTGGCTCTACAATCTCTTGATCTACCAACGTGTGCACATTTATTACTACCCCATGTATCATTATTACAAGGTAGATCGAGAGTCTTTGGCCTGCCCCCTTCATCGCCCTCGTACTAGTACACACCGATTGAGTTTTACGATATAGCAGTACGCAGTATTACTGTTACTAGTACGGGTAGATCGAGTTTTCTGTCAATTTCTCGATCCCCTTGTACGGCAAACGAGCGACTTTCGTTCTCGCTCACTTATTATCGGTGCTGTATCTATCAGTGCTGTTCCACACGGCCGATCGAGTTTATTTACAATTTTCTCGATCGACCGACTTGTCTCCTCTTTGTGGTCGTGTGTTCTGGGTTTGCTCTGCCACCATTGCCCAACATGGTGAAGGACACTGACAGGTCGAGCCACTTCGCCTTCCAGAAGTCGCTCACGTTCCCGGAGAGCCCACATGTCGATTCCAATTCAGAGCAGTCCGTTCTTACCACGGAAGAACGTACGGCCAGGGTAGAAGGAGAAGACTATTCCGCGGAGGGGACGCGTGACCATCCCTCCTCTACCCGACCGACGGACACACGATTGCTACGTCCGAAGGCTACAAGGCAAGTGGCCGCCATTACAAAAGTGCCTTTCTTTCGACTGGCCCAGAAAATCTAAGGGCAAGGTTCCCCTGAAAGGGCTAATCCAGGCCAAAACTTCTCACCAAAATTCTCCCTCTCCACCGTCTCCATCGGCCAGCTTGCCTTCTAGCCTCCCGGCGCACAGTGAGACTTCTATCTATCATGCTGTGTCACGCGACCCTCGGCCCCCGGGGAACTTTGCCGGGAACTTTGCCGAGACGTGGACCAGCATGGGTGACGGGTCTGGGCTGGAATCACCGGCCGTCACACGCCTTGATGAGCCACATGTCCGTTTTCCCCCCGAACTTGACACATGGACTCACGGCGCTCTGCCCCACCAGGCACAGGTGCAGCCAACACCTGTGCACGAGGAGCGCCATGACACCGGAAGTGGTCTTACGGTCACCCCGTGTCACGAACTCGGTGGTGTCCATAATTCTGGGCGTATGGTCATGCCGTGCCAAGAGCTTGGTCATGTCCATACACAAGGGCGGTCGACTAACCCTGATCGACCCTCACATATTCCCCTAGGGGTACAGGGCGTTGGGGAGTCGACTTATTCGGCTTCCCACTTGGGCAACGTCCGCGGTCCCGTTCCTCCGGGGGAGGATCAACCAGCGGGGCCAAGGGTAACCTGACTTATTCCTCTGGGGGAAGGAACACGGTGCCGCAGCCAGCCAAATCCGCACATAGGCGGGTAGGGGGCTCGACTACCGTGTCCTCCTCCTCACCACCACTAAGGCCCTCCCAGGCCCACACCAAGGACGTGTATGCGGCAGTGCATGTCTCTGGGCGGGTACGACAACCCTTCCAGGAACAAGATCACCCTGAGGCTGAAGATGAGGAAGAACTAGCCTTCTCCTCATTGTACGATGTGCGCACCCTGGAACGGTGCGCCCTGACCTGGTTGTGAGGGAGGCCCCACCCTCGGACAACGTCCTTTCTTTCTCTGACATCACTGGGCCGCCCCCTGCCCAGCGATCTAAACCCAGGATCATCGCCCCACAGTCCCTCACCTCCATTTGGGAAGGTCCGGCAACTCGCGCCAGGGGTGCGCAAACCGTCCCTCCGCCAGGACAAGGGTCCATCTCGGCCCCTAATGCGGCCCAAGTCGGCAGTCTCCTCGGGGACCCCAAGAAGTCCGCAGTCGCCTCCTTGTTCACCGACAATCCTGTAACCAGGGAAATGGGCATTTCCCAGGCAGACTGTCGGCTGATTCCCAACATGCCCCCTCCCCCCCCCCCCCCCCTTACTTCCGGCACCACCTCCTTTAAGAACCTAAAGGAGTGGAACCGGGTAGCCAGAATGGGCATCTTACACACCACTGCTGGGCATGCCTTTCTAGGCATGCTCCTGCAGCGGGCGGGGGTACCCTGGCCGGAGGAGGACGGCGCCGTCCCAGTGTCATCGGACTCAGGTTCCGAGACACACCAGGAGACGGACTCTCGCTTGTTCGGCGACCCATTTATGCGACACCTGGTCAACAGGATCTCACATCACCTTTCAGCTGCGGCGGACAGCGCAGCCAGGAGCCACTTTAACTGCCTGTTGGTAGCTAGAGTTGCCGTGCTGGCACGGTCCTCTCTCTCCCTGCGCTTAACCCTTTGCCCCTTGGACCGTCTGAGTGCTTACTAGTATCAAAATCTTAAGGGAAGGTAAGTAACTCTGTAAATTGGATGTACTGATGTTAAATAAAAAATCAGAAAAAATACAAACCTTGGTCATAAATATGTTTTATTTGCTCCAAAATTAAGTTAACATTTTGAAGTAAAATTCCACATGCATCAAAGCTTATATCTTTGTTGATAAAATGGTGTAAAAAAATTATGCTAAGTTCAACACTACTCACCGAACTGCATGAAACGCCATCGTAATCGGCATAGTTAATGTTAAGATTTTCGCCGAGATCGCCTCCATCAGCCACCAAAATCGACATCGGACTCCTCTCCTTTCACTATTTCTTCTAATTTAAAGCCAGTAAATAGCTCCTCATCACTATCACTGCCACCAAAAATGTTCGCCAATATCTCCACAGTTTCGTCGTCCATCTTGCCGAAGCGAAAATCTCGATCACAAAAACTTGCTCTCAACTTCAAAAAATCACTGCGACCGAAGTACTCCATGAAAAAATGCGCTGTTTGGACTGGAAGGAAGTTGGAAACCGGAACTACGTCACTGTATAACGCCGCAAAGCATTGTGGGAAAAATTCGTCTGCTAGGGGCAGCCAAACGGCATCAGTGTATTTCGGGCCACAGCGGGCGTTACAAGGATACGAAAGGCATCGCGTTTCGGGCCACAGTGGGCGATCCAAGGGGCAGAGGGTTAAGGCAGCCTTGGGGTGCATCCCGGGCCAGGACCAGTCGCTCTTCGGCGACTATTCGACTGCTGTCATATCACAATCAGTCGAAGAACGCGAGCAGGCAGTGTCCTTGCGGCCAGGCCACCACCACGCCCTGCTAGGCCCCATTGCATTCCTGCCCCGCCTTCTCCAGTCCCAAACCCTATCCCAGGCAGTCACCTTCCCACACCACATGGCCCGCCAAGCGCCCTAATATCCCCTCTAGGCCGAAACCGAAACCTTCCCACCAGAATTTTCGGTTTGGCCAGCAGACACGGTCTCGGAGGTGACTGGGGGAGTCGCCCATGGGGGACTCCATCCTTATACTCCCATCTCACAGACGCTACCTACGTCTCGTCTGGCAAGATCGGGGTTCCAGAAAATCTGGGAAGCAGCCTGTACTTACACTGAAATCTGCTCGCAATGGGTTTACAAACGGCCCTAGCCTAGCAGACGAGGCTCGCCTTGAAGTATTGATTTTTCTCAAGGTCTCGTCCTAGTTTTGCATAGTCTCGTTCCGCGTGAAGACGCGATACTTACATCCGCCATTTTCCCGTTGGTGCTCAAGGCAATCGACATACCAGGAAAGTGTGCGTTTCAGGATCTTGGGGTCAAGGTAAGCAGTACTGGTTGCTAAGGATCCCCAAAACGACATTACGTTCTATGTTCTGTGTGCAAAAGATCGCCTCATTTGGCATCTATGGGCTCAAAAACCACACACTCATGCTGACTATGGCCACAAAAAGCGCATGGCTCAGTATCTTAAATACACGCGCGTTCGTGTTCCTGTCTTTTCAAGCGGACGGGTAGGGAGAGTGGCACTAGTTCAACCTCTACACTACCCCTCCAACTCGGGCTGTTCCCCTTTTGAGAACCCTCGTACCTCGGGAGTGTGGGACGCACAGTGTGGGACGCTCAGTTGGCCCGTCTCCACATCAACATCCTGGAATTTGAAGCGGGCAGGCTTGCCCTCCTCCGCTTCCAACCCCAGGTCTTGCACCGGCTTGTTCTCCTGCCCATGGACAACACTTCGGTGCCTTGTTATGTCAACAAAAAGGGGTGGGGGAAGGGGGCTCGCTCCCTCAGCCTCTCCCTCCATTCCCCCGCTTCCAACCCCAGGTCTCGCACCAACTTGTTCTCCTGCCCACGGACAACACCTCGGTGCCTTGTTGTGTCAACAACAACAACAACAACAACAACAAAAAAGGGTGGGGGAAGGGGGCTCGCTTCCTCAGCCTCTCCCCCCCGAATAGAGACCCCCTCCACTGTTGCCACATGCGGGGATTCACCCCCTGCGCGACACACAAAGCGGGGACCCTCCTCCTCACTGAAGGGACCCTCAGCAGGCTAACCCTCAGCCCAGTGGAGAACAGTGTTCAGGCCCAGGGTCACACACCCTCCCTGGTCTGGCCTCATAACATACGCCTTCCCTCCATTCCCAATCCCCCACAGGGTGAGCCCTTTTCCAAGGGGAGAGATGGCCTCCTGTGCTCAACTCTGTTCCTCCATCTGGCCTTCCAATTTTCAGATAGGTAGTTCCTATCTCTCCCATCTTCTTCGTTAGACTCTCGGCTGGCTCCATTCGGAGCTACTGGGAACCCCGCGCCCCAGGCGCTCCTCCCAGTCCTCTCTAGATGCTTCGAAGATGGGCAGATTGGCCTACACCCAGGCATATAAGGATCTCCCCGGCTTATCTCCCCGGGCCCATGAGGGCAGGGCGCTGGCCACTTCCACAGCGATCCAGCGCTCTGTCCTCTTGCACCACATCCTGGAGGCAGCCTACTGCCATCCGGAAAATCCCTTCATAAGCCTTTATTTTAGGGATGTCCGCATGACCAGTGCTGATGGTTCTAGGGACTTCTTTTGCGGCTAACGTAGCCATATCTATTCCTCTGCTAACCCCAAGAACCATTAGGGCACTCAGCCCTCCTCCGATTCCTTTGAATTCTGCTATGGTCTGACATGGTAAAGTATATGACGCCAAAATGGGGAGTTTGTATTATACTCCCTGTTTGGCTAGTATACTTAACATGTCAGACTCTAATGCCCACCCTACTTCCCGCTAGCGCTATGGTTCTCGGGGTTACCTTGGCATAGGCCTCGTTGATGAGGAACA
>CM031599.1:106986566-107038760 GCA_018398815.1 Conus ventricosus
GGGCCGACTGAGCATCCCACACTGTGCGTCCCACACTCCCAAGGTATGAGGGTTCTCAAAAGGGGAACAGCCCGAGTTGGAGGGGTAGTGTAGAGGTTGAACTAGTGCCACTCTCCCTACCCGTCCCTTGAAAAGACAGGTACATGAACGCACGTGTATTTAAGATATTGAGCCATGCGCTTTTTGTGGCCATCAGTCAGCATGAGTGTTGTGGTTTTTGAGGACGCTTTCGCCCATAGAACGCCAAATGGAGCGATAATTCGCACACAGAACATAGAGCCTAATGTTGTTTTGGGGATCCTTCAGCAACCAGTCCTTGTACTGCTTACCCTGACCCAAAGATCCTGAAATGCACACTTTCCTGACATGTCGATTGCCTTGAGCACCGACGGGAAAATGGCGGATGCAAGTATCGCGTCTTCACGCAAAACTAGGACGAGACCTTGAGAAAAATCAATACTTCAAGGCGAACGTCGTCTACTAGGCTAGGGCCGTTTGTCAGAACCCATTGCGAGCAGATTTCAGTGGACCCGTGTGAAAGAAAGTGGTAGCCAGATCCAGACTGTGGTGGTATGTGTTGGCCAGTGTGAAAAAACATATCTGAGATCCAAACTGCCTAAATCTTTCTACAAATAACACTGCTCCACCTGACAAACATGCAAGGATTAATAAAAACTTTTAAAAAATTTTAAGAAGAAATAAAAGGCACAAGAACAGGCGAGAAAAAAAAGTTCAGAAGACTTACAAGTTACTAGCCCATGTTTTCTGTGTTTGCTGCTGTTGCTGTAACTGTTGCTGTTCCTCTTGTAGGCGCTGCATTTGTTGTCTCTGCAACACATCAGTCTACAACATCAGCCACATAGAGGAGAACAGAATGCCTAAGCAAGACTGTTTATATGAATGTCCCTTTCCATTATACCAATCTTTTGACGGAACACTTCAATAAGGAATACAAAATGGACATCTTCACATTATATATTAGGATGCTGGGTGTTTTGCATGTGCGTGTGCATGCGTATGTGTGTGTGTGTGAGAGAGTGTGCATGTGCATGCATGTGTATGTGTTATGCGAATGTTTCATGTCCACGCAGGTAGGTGTCTGTCGAGCATACATATTCATGGATGCATGTCAGCATATGTGACACTGCACGCGAAAATCATGGATAAGGGTCAAAATTCAGAAAATGAGATTAAAATTTAATCTAAAAGAAGAGATCATTCTGAACAAGACACAAAAAACAGATTTCAATTATCTTTATTACTTTCTGAGATACACGCGTTTGAGTCTCCAGGTGATCGGTGACCCCGTTTTGAGAAAAATTCATTTAAAGTTTGGTAAAATTCAAATAGTCCTAACTAATTTTCCCAAGCATGAGACTGGTACTATAATATCAAGAATGACCCATAGAACTTAGTTAACAAACTCAATTCCACCAATTAATTGCCGTTTTGATTAAAATTTCATTTGAAAATATTGGTTACTGGGCTTAATGATGGGCGACACATTGCATTGAAACTTTCACCAAAAAAATTGTAAAAAAAAAAACTACAAGTCAGAATCACTTCAAATTTTCAGCAAACATCTATGGGTACCTGTGCTTTAATCTGCATAAGTTAGTTTAAAAAAAACATGTTATATCTGTGAGCCACCTCTGTGATGAGTCAGTTCAATGTTAATTTTGAGGATAGTTAAGTACATCACAAACCATCACCATAATAGCACTGTCACCAAATGACACTTTCACAATAATCAATCACACACTTTCAACCTTGGGAAATTATTGTCTTTGTTTCAGAATCAGTCTTACACTGCCAGCACCCAACCCCCCTCCCAAGCCTAGCACACCCCCCCCCCCCCCCCCTCCCCCCACCCGCTGCAACAATCAATTACAGCAATGGCACAATCCCATTTGAAGCTGCACAAATGGCCTTTTGAATGGAGTGTTTTTTTGCACTGAAAGTCACATGTCTGTTTTTTCTTTGACCCAAGTCCTCTTTTGATTTTTTTGGGTCTGCCTGGAGTCCTGGCAGGTGGTGGGGGTGCAGTCTGGCTGGTGGATGGTTTTGATGGACAGGGGGAAGGAGGTGGAAACTGAGATGGGGTAACCTTTCCTGATGTTTGAGACTGAGAGGTTGTGGGCACACCAGATCTCTCTTATCTGGGTTCACAAACTCCCTGATCTCATTGAACAAGTACTCCTGCCTTGGTTCACTGAGACCAGTTGGGTTAATGATGGGTGGGAGGTCATCAGGTAGGGTAGTGGGCTGTTTCAGTCAGCTCCTCAGGTGCAAACTGGAGATAGCAGGGCTGTCCGTCATTCAGCTGGCAGGAACAGGAAAACCCAACAGACAGCTTGGCATCTGGCTTTCCTGCATTAGCACTGAAGCAGGCCATCCCCTCTTCAGCATCACAGAGGTCCGCTTTCAAAACGACTGGTGGACGAATCACACAGCCCTCAGCCTCATCAGCTGGAAACACACAGAACAGATATTTTGCATTCAATGAAACTGAAAATAGGAAGGCTCATTTTCCTTCAATAAAACCACACACATGAAATAACACACACAGTGACACACACACATACTTGCACACACACAAAACACATAACTGACATAACGACAATGATTTTGAGCACACACACCCTTCCCTAATGAAATCACTACACACAACACACACAACACACACACACAGTCACAGTGACACACTGACAATGACTTACAGCCTTACCCCCATCCCTTACAACTACCCCCCACCCCTCCCCCCTGCCCATTCCCCATCCCCTGCCAGTTACAAAACACACACACACCACACACACACATTCATTCATTCATTCACACACACACACACACAACACACACACACACACACACACACACACGCACGCAATGCACACACACACACACAGTGACACACACACATTCATTCATTCACACACACACACACAACACACACCACACAACACACATACACACCACACACACACATTCATTCATTCACACACACATTCATTCATACACACACACACACACACACATTCATTCATTCATTCACACACACACACACACACACACACACACTGCATTTTTGTGTACAGCCCTTCCCCCCCCCCCCCCCCCCCCCCCCCCTCACAAAACCACAAACTATACCCTATTAGTATTACCCATCTGTACATCATCTGTCATCTGAAATGCATATACGCTATTTCCTCCTTTCTAAAGAGATTTATAGCACAGCATTCCAAACACCTTAAATTAAGTGCCACAATTATCTATAATCTCAGTGTGATGTTTTTCATACTTCCAATCTGGCCTTGGCTTGACAGTGTTGCCTGTTACTAAAAATAGTATCAACAGCATCAGTGTATTTCACTTGTTTTTTTAAATCATACTCGACAACTTAAGCTATCATTCACGGAAATCAAGTAATATGTGTGATATCTTTCATCACAATAATTCCTGTTCGCCATACATATACACAAACTTTAAAAAACAACAAACTTATGCCGAAGCGACAGCATTTGTGGAACAATGTAAACAGATCACTTACCAGATTCAGTGTGTTCGTGTTCAGCCCCATTTTCCACAGGCACAGGTTGATCATCTTCATCCTCACTACTAAAATCTTCGACTTCAGATTCTCTATTGTCTCCAAAGTAGTCTGTCACTGCTTCAATCAGTTCTGGCGAGGTGAAATTCGCCGTTTCCGACAGCAGCCTTGAGATCTGCTCGCTCGACAGCTTCGACGCCACCATTGTTGTTCCGTGTTCGAAAAGCACGCTTCCAGTTACTCACTTTCGGCAATTACTGAGCTTCAATGAAAAGACTGAGAGCAATAAAATTTTAGACTTTACAGTAGAAGTATGCTACTTTCCAAAATAATTCAGATCAGAGAACAAATCTGTAGCAATGGTGTATGCAGCTTCAGTTAAATTTGATCATGGATAAGTCGCTCTGACCACAGTGATCGCACATCAAATCAGAATTACTACGCATAAACACACAGACATAGTGTTGGAATGTGTAAAAGTAGGGCTTGTAGACAGTTTACAACCCGATTGTGGTGTTATTCCGCTCTTTGCGACTCTGAGGTGAATGAAATCGTGTTGGAAAGTGGGGCAAACGAGTCCGCTTGTTTCCCACAGTTTCCCATCATTTCCCGACAGGAAAATATTAAAATAAAATACTTTTACTTCGTATTTGCTAATAATACTTGAGAACTTAGCAGATAAAACGTCATACAATCTAAATATTAAAAAATGTCAACATCGATATTTTTAGCTCCAGTCACTTTAACCGCGCGCATATGTTCATATTTTTGAATGCATAAGCTTGAACAGAAACACACACATGACTGTTCAAGCAGAATAGGAGACAACATTTCAGAACTCTGCCATACACACAGGCAGATAATTTCTAAACCTTGAGAATTTATTGCACAACATACCTATTGCCAACCTCCACCTTTATTACACCTATATAAAGCATGGCGTGAACCTTGGAAAATATAGGCAACATCCATATCATTTCCCCATGAGGGAAAAATTATCTTCTGCTGCTTCTCTTTTCTGAGGTCCCACCAGACACATTGTGCACAAGGACTTCACTGGAAGTTGGAAGAGGCAGGTAATACCAATTTTACTCAGAAAACAGAAACATGTCTATTTTCTGCATTTATTTCAATTTCCTTTTAAAATCAGGAGAGCAGAGGTTTAAACTATTTCAGGACTATGCTTAAACACCCTGAACTACTCGCACAAAAAAAGGCAGACAAACTGGATACATAACAAAATGAGAACCCATGATGACCATGCACAGATGTAGTTGCAAAGTGAGACGACTGCAGGCGGAAATCTAACCAAATCTTAAATAAATCAGAGGTGGAATAAGAAAAAGTGAAAAAAAGGGGGAAAATTAGGTGGGGGCCCCGGTGGGGTCCAGGGGCAAAGCCCTGGTGGGGGTTCAAGGGGCGAAGCCCCTGAAGCTGAGCATTTTCATATTTCAGTATCTAAAAATCACCCCAGAAATGCATAAACTGGCAAGAAAAAAAGAAATAAAATAACCAGCCTTTTATTCTATTTTCCCACACGGATCTTCACCTCGTGGCTAACGGTCTCTTTACCACGCGATAAAGTCACTGTTGTACGCACATCTTCCTCCAGCCACTTCCAGTTCCACTTGTTTTTCACAGGAATCGATCTTCGTGGCCAAAACTTTCTCATTCTCGGTGATTTGTCAGAACATGCCGACGACTTCGGAACTTTGGACGTGCAACTTGTAAGACAATATGGCGCCGGAATCCGCAAATGGCACTTTTCACAGCTAAGGGATTACTTCCCTTCTTTGTAGTTTCAGTAAGCCGAATTCCATAATTCACTGTAATCTGTCCTGGGTGCCCAAACGAGCCGGAAGTTTTCCATTTGAGAACAAACCGATCGAGAACAAAATCGCGATCCAAGCTTCTGCTTACGAAAAACAAACCTCACTATACATACCCCCCCAGTTTTCTCAATGGGACATCGATCTCAAAAACAGCCCCTGGAGCCTCCAAATCGGCGGAAATCCGCCCTTCGGCGGAAAATTCCCATACCTGATAAATATTAGTGAACCACCAAAACAAATGAGTGGACAAATGAGTCACAAGACAAAACATGACGTGTTTCGACCTCTTAGGTCTTCTTCAGGCAAGATACAAACAAATAGGACAACGAAAATTCACTTAGCTTTGATCGCTTCAGAGTTCAGCGCGAGGAAGGTGTTGAATGAGCTCATTTTGTGAATAAAATACAAGCGTACATCATGCATATGTGCACATTCTGACTTCGGAGGGGGACGGAAGTGCAGTCACAGAGGGGAGGGGCCTGGGGTAGGGAAGCAGCAAGAAAGAAATGGGGGAGAGGGGGGTAGATGCAGAAAGACAGAAGGAAGGAAAAGGAAAAAAACACTGAAAATCATTACACAAAAAAGATGTCTTGTAAGAACAGTATTAGAGGTTACAACAAACTTGTCACACCGAGTTGGGGCTCCACATAAAGTTAACTGGAATAGCCATCATCAGAGAAGTCTCTGAAGCTTCTATGAGGTGAGAGGGATATGGTAACCCTGAGGTGGGAAATGACAGAAAGAGGACAGGGCAGAGTACAAAAAAAGTAGTAAAACGCAGCCAGAAAAAAACAACAACAAAAACAAACATAAGAAGAATCGGAAATGAGGTAGGGAACAGTAAACGATAAACAGTAAACAAGTGGGGTATGTTTTGTTCCCATAAGGAAACCTAACACAGAGCAACTTTTATTCCCCACTATTAGATTGTTCGTCTATGTATTTGTCCGACTTTATTCAAGTTTAAAAGACTGTGCCAGTCTTGAATAAAAGTTGCTCTGTGTTAGGTTTCCTTATGGGAGCAAAACATACCCCACTTGTTTACTGTTAAACATAAGAAGAAAGAAAGAAAGAAAGGGGAAGGCATGCAGGGGATCACCTCCTCAACCATGCTGACCACTGTCGGATCTACTGACGGAAAGAAGTGTTGTAAATAATTCAGTGAACTTCTTTTTTGTCAACAAGTTCTTTTCCTTTATACCAATAAATTAGGATATTGCAAAAACACAGAAAAAGATGACAGCAACTGATGTCATTTTTTAAGCTCAAAAGATGAGGCAGCAAAAGTCCAAATCTTGTGTTTGTTTTTGTGCAACTTGGTGACATGCCAAAGGAAAATGTTTCAACACTGCAGCATATCATCATTTACATACAGTAGCATTACATGCGTACATGGTTTGCTCCTTACTTTCGGTAACATTTTGTTTTACTCTGCTTTCTTTCCTTTTCAAACACACTGAACGGCAATTTCCTACTAAGGTTAAATGGTTAAAAATTGTGGACTGGTTGACAGTTATGCTGTCACCATTTACAACTCACCTCTCTCTCCTGTTGAAGCTGTCGAACCTCTTCTTCCTGTTGAATCTCCGCTAATGACCGTAACTGGACTGACTGTGCCCCCTGCTGTTGCTGCTGTCGCGCCCAGTTGGCCGAGGATGGCAACTGTGAAATGCAAGCAATCCATTGTCTTCAATCAGATCATTGATCAGATACACCCTTCAATACAGCATTTCACAGGAGCCTGTAAAGAGTTGTGTCCCATCCCTTTGCAAACCAGCTGACCACTGAAACTGCATAAAATCTTTAACTGTTCAAGGGCAAGAGTTAACTTTTTCTACACGGCGCACAAGCATATGTGCTAACATGGGGAGTTTGTATTATACTCCCAGTTTGGCTAGTACACTTACCATGTCAGACCATAGCTTTCAACGGCAGGTAGTTAACTCTGAAAGGCTGAATTTTTTGTGGCTAATGCAGTAATAAGACCATCACGTGACGCCCACCCTACTTCTGCCAGGGAAGAGAGCCGGTGTAAACTTCCTGTTCCTCATTCAGCGAGGCCTATGCGCAAGGTAACCCGAGAACAATAGCGCTAGGGGGAAGGTAGGGTGGGCATTAGAGTCTGACATGGTAAGTAACTAGCCAAACAGGGAGTATAATACAAACTCCCCATTTTAGCGTCATATACTTACATGTCAGACCATAGCAGAATTTAAAGGAATTGGAGGAGGGCCGAGTGCCCTATGGTTCTTGGGGTAGCAGTGGAATAGATAGGCTGCGTTAGCCGCAAAAGAAATCCCTTAGAACCATCAGCCCCGGTCATGCGGATATCCCTTGAATAAAAGTTTATAGGAAGGGATTTTCCGAACGCCAGTAGGCTGCCATCCAGGAGGTGGCGCAAGGGACAGAGCGCTGGAACACTGCGGAAGTGGCCAGCGCTCTGACCTCATGAGCCCGAGGAGATACGACGGGGAGATCCATATACTCCTGGGTGTAAGCAGATCTGACCGTCTTGGAAAGCCACCTAGAGATAGTCCCAGAGAGAAGTTTTTATGATGCCTGGGGGTGATGGAATGAGGAACGCCTCTGGGAGGACGCCTGGGCGGCATTCCCATATATCCAACACCAAGGCAGATTCCAGACCCCAGACGCCTTTGCCCAGTACCTAGTGAGCAGTGAAAGGAGGGAGTTAGCCGGAAGAAATACTTGGAACATTGGCCCAGAGAGCGCAACATCCCTGGGAATGAAGTTATGGAGGCATTATGCGAATTCAGAGGAGGAATGCTCCAAGAGGTGGCGACGGGCCAGGGAGAGATCGTAGAGCTACCTTAACTAGCCAAAAGGGAGTATTTAAAACGCATTGCGCCATATGCAACATGGTAAGACAGCGGCTTAAGCAAATTGAGGAGGCCATGCCCTACGACCTTAGATTTGAAGAAGGCGTTTACAAAAAAGAGGGCCCAGTGAACATCGGGCATCGGATACCCTTGAATAGAGCTAATGGAAGGGATTCCGAGGGCCAGGGTGCGAATCTGCCTAGGTGGGAAGGACAGAGCGGGAACATTTCGGAGCCAGGAGCCCATCTGCCCCTCAGGACCGAGGAGATACACGGGAGTCCTAACATGGGAATGTAACAAATTGACTATCTTGGAAGCACTAGAAAAATCCAGGAAAAGTTTTTAAATTCCAAAATTTTGGAACATGCAACCTGCCTTTGGGACGGCAGCGCCTGGGGCGAGAGCATTCCCAGCAGTATCTCAGACACCTAGGAGGGCACAGGTCCATGTCCCCCCACTTTCCCTTTTCCCCAGATAACCACAAGTGAGCGGATGACGAGGGAGGGAGAGGCTGTGCCTGGTTCCTGATTATTGGCTAAGAATTTGGGAAGAAACTTGAGAGAGAGACAGCACCATCCCTGGGAAGGCAATGTCTCTGGGGTCCCCAATAAGGGGTTTTCAGAGAGAAGGAGAATGAAGAAGTCCCAAAGGGGGACCCGCTAGGGGACAGAGACTCACGTAGAGCTACCCCCTTAGAATCGGTCTGCGAAGGGAGTTATTCTAAAAGGGGGCCGCCGAGTTGGCGAATAGTGGTACAGATAGCTGGCCTGTAGCTCCAAATGGAGCTAGCAGCTACACCCTTAGAGTCTCTTGAGAAGGGAGTTATTCTAAAAAAAAGGGGGGCCACCGAGTTGGCGAATATAGTGGCACCGATAGCTGACCTGCAGCCCCGAATGGAGCTAGCAGACAGCCTAGGGAGAGGGAGGTGGATAGGAAGTTGCCTAACTGGAATTGGAAGAACGTTCATGGGGAACAGAGTTATCCGAGCACCAGGAGACCCATCTCCCCTCAAGGAATTGTAGAGAGACCAGGTGCTAGCTCTGCGTGAGACAGTAGGCAGACATGCCTACCCCAAAATCTTACTATCAGGAACAGATGTTATAAAAATCAGGAACAAATTGAAAATTTCAAAAATTTTCAGGAACACTCAACCTTCCTTTTGTGGACACAACCGCGCGTGTGAGGTCACACACTGCAACATTCCACAACCAAACACCATAACAATCCTGCAAACCACTTCTCTTTCCCAGATAACACAAAAACGTTACAGGGAGTTTAGGCTCCTGTCATGCATTCATGCTAGGAATTCTGGAAGAAACTTCAGAGACGTAGTAGGCACATCCTCAGAGGCATAGTCCTGAGGTCCCTCATAAGTGTTTTCAGCGAGTTCGAGAATGGACATGTCCCAGGTGACCCTGCCAGGGACAGAACTCACTTTGCACATCCCCCTTAAATCGAGTCTGAAGTTTTCTAAAAGGCCGCCAATTGGCTGAATTGGCAGATAGCTCCTTAGCACAATCGACTGCAGCACATTAGATCTCGGAGAAGACCACGTTGATTCTGGTGGCCACCGATCTGGCGAATAAGTAGCCGAAGATGCAGCCTTGGAGCTGCAGACCAGCTGGGAAGGAGGTGATAAAGTCCTACTGGATTGGAGACTTTCATGGGGAACATTCGAGCACCAGACCCATCTGCCCCTCAAGGATTGTAGAGAAGCTCAGCACTGCTGAGACGTAGCGACAGCCACCCAAAATCTTCCTTCGCATTTTTAAAAACACTACAAATTGAAAATTTCAAAATTTTCAGGAACACTCAACCTTCCTTTTGTGGACACAACCGCGCCCTGTGTAGTCACACACACACACATTCACACACACAAACACCATAACAATTCTGCAAACCCCTCTCTTTCAGGCAGAAAAAACAACTTACCTTATTTAGGCTACACTATGTACATGCATGTCATGCATGGTTTTCACTGTGGCAGACTTCAGAGACCTGTAGTAGGCCACTCTTCAGGTCTGCATAGTCCGAGGTCTTCTATTGTTTTCGCCGCTATTTCTTTTATAATGGCTGCCCCCCTTACTCCTGCCACACATGAAACCTTTCTTTGCCACATCAGTCTTTAAACATCAGTTTGAACGCTTTGTAAAAGTATCCAAAAGGGTGAAAGGCAGATTCAGTTCAGCAACAAGGTCGACGAGCATAACTTCGGCACGAATCACTTCATCTGTTGTTTTCTGCTTGCTGGTCGACGACTGGTGAAAAATCCAGAAAATCTTGCGAGTGTGACCACAAGATATCTCAAAGTCCTTGTGTTTTTTTGGATTCGACATGTCGACGACAGTCATCTTGGCCGCCAGCGCGATGGAAAAACTCGCACTGGCCAACCGTGCACCCAAAAGTTTTCCCTTTTCCGTCCTTCTTGTAAACATGACCACCTCTCACTGTATTGTTTACGAAAGGTTTGCCGACGGGGATCTTGTTTTTTTTCGCGGCTGCCGCTTTGGGGGCCATTTTGAGGTTCATCATCATCTGTCTCGCCCCACTCCCCTTCGCAGTCTTCATGCTAGCCATGTTTGATAGTCGAGCGCGCTTGTTCTGAATCTCGGCTCCGTTCGGTAGGCTACGTTTCGTCGACGGGTAGGCAGTGTGAGCATGCGCACTGCCCCTTCAATTCAATCGTCCAAAACCCTCATCCGGTTTGTCCCTCTGTGGAAAAATTGTCCACCGTTTGATTTCGTTTTTTTGTTTTTTTTGTTTTTTGTTTTTCCGGAAAAACGCGATCCCTGACCGTAACGTCCGGGAAAAAACCTCGATTTTTATGTTTTTCCGTAACAAATACGGCTAATTTCCCGGTACGGTAGGGATGTCTGAGTAGGTAAGTCCCCCAAGGTTTTAGCAAGGCCCTGCCAGCGGAGTAGATTAGGACGGACTGGGATCTGTTTCCCATTGGGAGGGAGGCAGATGTTCACAATTGGGGTGGCACAGAAGCCAGGGGTGAGGCGGAGCATCTGGGGTTGGAGTGGGGGCGACCCAAGCAAGGCGTCTGAGCATGTCCAAACATATGCCCGCTGGAGAGGGGGAACATGGGAGAGCGCCTTGGGGTCTGGGAGCCGGGACTGGTCGGCCACCATGGGGCGATGAGGATGAGCCTGGGTCTTACCAGTCTTGCTTTCCTGATCACCTTGTGGGGGATCTGGAGTAGAGGGAAGGCGTATGCTATGCGGCCCGACCAGGGAGGAGCAAAGAGGTCAATCATGGCCCTGACCCAATGTTTCCACACTGAGAGGAGGGTAGCCCGCTGAGGGTCCATTCCGTGAGGAGGAGGGCCTTGGACCAACTGAGAGAGTCCGCTAAGATATTGAGGGTTCCACCATGTGACTCACGCGGAGAGGTATTCCCCGCGTTATAGTTACACCAGCGGAGGAGGGCCTCTGATCAGAGAGAGAGACTGAGGGAGCAACCCCACCCCCACCTGTCGACATGCCCTGCACCGCAGTGTTGTCCGAGAACCGGAAAACAAGTTGGTGAGAGACCTGGGGTTGGAAGTGGAGGAGGGCAAGCCTGACTGCTTCCAATTCCAGGACGTTGATGTGGGGGCGAGCTGTCTCTGAACCTCACACTCTGGGGGCATGAAGGGTCTCCAAGTGGGCGTCTGCCCGAGTTGGAAGCGTCTGTGTAGAGTTCCAGAGGTAGGGATGGGAGGGAGATGGGAACACCGGGGGTAGGGTGGAAGTGTCGAGCCACTTGTCGGTGGCCCATTTGAACCAAGGGCCCAGGGGAGTGGAGTGGATCCCTTTAGAACCATCAGCCCTGATCATGCGGATGTCCCTTAACCCTTTGCTGGGCACAGCGGCCGAAAGCGTCCATTCATGCCGATGGGCAAAACGTCCGAAAGCGTCTGCTAATGTTCGGCCATCTTCGTAACTTCCATACATGGAAGTTTCCGTACATCTCGCGCCAAATCTCGTTCAATTGAAGCCACGAGACTTCCGCCACTTCCTGTCCCACTTTCTTTCACTTGTGGCTTTGCATCGAGTTGTAAACAAGGCAAATTTCAACACGTGGTGCGAGAGAAAAAGTTCGGCGATTTTCAAGATGGATCCGTTCACAGATTCCGAGAGTGAGGAGGAGTTTTTTGGGTTTCGTGCGGAAGATATTGAACTTCGTGAAGTTCAAGCAGGCTCAGACATCGATGTGAGTGATGTTAGCAGTGTGCACACATCGGATTTGAGTGACTGGAGTGATAGGATGACGATTTTGACGACGATCGTGATCAGTTCGGTTGGAGTCAGCAAACACGACTGTTCGATGTTGAGGCGTTTACTGCCAAAGTGGAGTAAATATCGATGGTTTTCTTTATTTAATTCTGCATGTTTTACATCTTATTTGAATGAAATCCATGCTTTCTTTCCAAAGATATTGCGTTTTGAACACAAACACCCACAGACACGCCCATTTCAGCCATTTTCTCTGCCCTGCAGGAAGTAAACAGTCTGCCATGCTGTGCCCAGCAAAGGGTTAAAGCAAAGCTTATAAAGGGATTTTCCGAACGCCTGTAGGCTGCCTCCAAGAGATGGCGCAAGGGGACAGAGTGCTGGAACACTGCGGAGTGGCCAGGGCTCTGACCTCATGGGCCCGAGGGGATATGGAGGGGGAGATCCTTGGGCGCCTGGGCGTAGGCAGATCTACCCGTCTAGGAAAGCCACCTAGAGATAGTGCCAGCGGAGATGTCTTCTTATTGTTGGTGTTGCTAGAGATAAGGAGACGTCTCTGGGAAGCGCGCCTGGGGTGCGAACGTTCCCAGTGATGTCTCGGACACCTGGAAGGGCACAGATCCATGTCTCCCCCCACTCTCCCCACCTAGGATATCCGCCAACGAGCGGATGACGATTAAGTGGAGGGACAGCCCGGTTCCTGATTTCTAGCTATGAATTCAGGGAGGAACTTAAGAGAGACAAAGCCGTCCCTGCGGAGACAATGTCTCTGGGGTCCCCGCTGATGGCGTGGATCTTGCTTCGCCTTCTGGCCGAAGCCAGGGCGAGGAGAAGGGCGGTTTTCATGGAAGGAAGGTAGAAGGGATGGAAAGGTGGGATAGGAAATCTCTTACCTGGATATTGGAAGGGTGATCAGGGAACAGAGCTTTCTGAGCACAGGAGACAATTCTCCCATGGGTAGTAGTAGAGGGACTCTGAGCTTCCCTGCGAGAGGCCGTCGCTAGGTCCCGGAGGTCCTGCGAGGCCCCCGCCCCCGAGAGAATGATTAGGACAGACTGGGACCTGCCTGTCCGGGAGGTAGAGGCAGATGCTCGCAGTCGGCTGGCACAGAAGCCAGGAGAGGAGGCAGAGTATCCGGGGGTTGGCGACCTGGGCGGGGTTGCCTGAGCCAGTCCCACTGGGAGTGCAACTAATGGGGGTACATAGGAGAGGGACTTGAGGTCCGGAAACCAGGACTGAGTGGCCACCATGGGGTTATGAAAATGGAGGGGGGGGAGCGCATCATACACTGGTAGACGATGATTGGATCGCTGAGGGTCGATTCCGTGTGGAGGGAGGATCTGGAGTGGCTGAGAGTGTCCGCCAGGATGATGTGCGTCCCCGCTATGTGTCTCGCGCGGAGGGTGATTTCATGCGCGTGACACCAGCGGAGGAGAGTCTCTGTACGGAGGGAGAGGCTGATGGAGCGCCCCCCCCCCCCCCCCTCTTGTTGTGCTAGCAAGACACCAAGGTGTTGTCTGTGAGTAGGAGAACAAGTCGGTGCGAGATAGGGTCTGGAAGTGGAGGAGGTTGAACTAGTGCCACTCTCCCACCCGTCCGCTTGGACAGACAAGTACACAAACGCCCGTGTATTTAGGATACCGAGTCCTGCGCTATTTGCGGCCATCAGTCAGCATGAGTGTGTGGTTATTGAGGATGCTTTCGCACACAGAACATACAGCCTAATGATGTTTTGGGGATCCTTAGCAACCTGGCGGTCCTTGTACTGCTTACCTGACCCAGGATCCTGAAATGCACACTTTCCCGACATGTCGATTGCCTGAGCACCGACAGGAAAATGGCGGATGTAAGTATCGTGTCTTCACGCGAAACGAGACTATGGAAAACTAGGACGAGACCCTGAGAAAAATTAATACTTCAAGGCGAACATCGTCTGCTAAGCTTGGGCCATTTGACGGAACCCATTGCGAGCAGATTTCAGTGTAAGTACAGGCTGCTTCAGAGATTTGGATCCCCGATCTTGCCACACGAGACGTAGGTATCATCTGTGAGATGAGTGTATGAGGATGGAGACCCCTTTGGCGACTCCCCCAGGGGATAGGGTTTGGGCCTGGAGAAGGCGGAGCAGGAACGCAGTGGGGGCCTAGCAGGGCGTAGCGGTGGCCTGGCCGCAAAGAACGCTGCCTGCTTGCGTTCTTAGGCTGGTTGGAGTTCCTAGACTTCCTGGCAAAGTGCCTCCGCCTGGGCAGGAGGGGTTCGCGGGGAGGGTGGTGGAAAGGCTAGCGGGGGGGGGGGGCTGTTCGTGTGCCCACAGCAGGCGGACCCCTCCTGAAACACAGCCACTATCCTTGGGATGAGGCCCATACGTAGCCACTGGTGAGCGTGCCGGGATAGGCTGCCTGCCTAGAGGCGATACTAGGGCGCCTGGAGAGCCGTGCGGTGCGAGAGTGTGCCTGTTTGGGGTAAGGCTGGGGTCTGGAGAAGGGTTGGGCGGAGCGAAAGGAGGGTCCAGCAGGGCCAGGCTGGCGAGGGGGCCTGACCGCCAAAGACGCTGCCTGTCTGTGTTCCTCGACTGCTTGGGTGATGACTCGGTCGAACAGTCGCCGAAGGGCGACTGCTCCTGCCCCGGGATGCACCGCAAGGCCACCTTGAATGCCGGGGAGAGATTAGACTGTGACAACACAGCACCTCTCACGGCCAGTAGGCAGTTGTAGTGACTCCTGGCTGCGCTGTCCGCCGCAGCCGAAGGTGATGTGCCGTCTTGTTAATAAGAAAGCGCATCAGGGGGTCGCCAAACCAGCGAGAGTCTGTCTCGAGGTGTGACTGAGAGTCGTTAGTCTGAGGACACAGAGACAGTGCTGTCCTCCTGTGACAGAGCTCGAGGAAGACATACCCGCAGAGGTGTGAAGGATACCGTCCTAGCAATCCTGTCCCACTCCATCAGGTTCTTAATAGAAACGGTGGAGGTAGGGGGGCAGGATGGGGGTAAGCTGGCAGTCAGCGGGGGAAATGGAAATTTCCCTGCTGACTGGGTTGGCGGAGAAGAGCGAGGAGACGTGGGGGCCCTGCCGCGGGTCCTTGAGGAAGCATCCTACTGGGACCGCGTTAGGGGCAGAGGGGAAAACAATCCCCGGTGGAGGAACGGCCTGTGCACCCCTGGAAAAGGTTGCCGATCTGACCCACAAGGAGGTGAGGGTCTGCGGGGCGACGATCTTTGGCCGAGATCGCTGGCTGGGGAGAAGGGGGGGCGGCACACTGGACAAAGAAAGAATTTGTCAGAGGGTGGGGTTCCCTAAAAGCAAGTTCTGGTCGCCACCGAACGACGATTGAACATCGCCAGACTGGGGGAGGAAGTCCTCTTCCCCATCCTCAGACTGTGGGGCCAAGTGTTCCTGAACAGGATGCTCAGATCCATCTTCAGGAGGCAACGGCAGGGTGTGTAGGAGTTCCGCCCTAGCTGGGTAGTAGGAGTATGCGAGGGCGGGTCCCTGGTGGCTCCATAATAAGCGGGCAGACTAATGGGGGGAGCACCGATCGGACAGCGCCGAGGGGGAGGGGGACCCAGGTCGAGCCAGCTCGAGGAGACTGGATGCCACATTCGACCATAGATGGAGTCACATTGGGTGCCAATTCTAAGCCACTGGTCCCTCTCGGGGGCATAGAGCCACTGGTCCCCGGGGAGTACGGAGGGCTGTGGCGGCCCTAGGGCAGGGTTTCCTCGGGGACCTGGGTAACCTGAGGCACCAGGGGTGGGGTAGCGAGAGAGCGAGGTCTCTTGTACCCGCCCCGGGGAGTGCACTGCCTCTGCAACTCCCGGTGCGATCCGTGCCGGGCCCCCCTGCGTGGCAGGGGAGACAGTGGGTGGCTTGGTAGCCGAGACCCCTGGTCGCAAAAATGCAGACTGGGATGACATGTCCACCTCAAGGATGGGCAGGTTATCCGTGGTCCTGCTGGTCGATCCTCCCCCCGGAGGAACGGGACCACAGACGTTGCCCAAATGGGAGCGGAATAAATCCATTCCCCAACGTCCTGTACCCTAGGGGAAAATGCGACAGTCGATCGGGGTGGGTCGACCGTTGGGGGTCAGGGCGCAGATCCGACCTAGTCGATGCCTGCGGCCAAGACCTGGAGTTATAGTCAGGGGGGGGGGGAGTCCCACCAAAAGCCTGGCCATAACTCCTCCACCGGAGTGTTAACGCTCCTCGTGTCCAGATGGTGGCTGCACTGGGACACGGTTGGGGAGAGCGTGATGAGGCTGCATGACGTTAGTGTAGGAAAGGCTAACGTCACGAGGCTCATGTGGTCGGGTGACAGGCGGTGATTCCGACCGCGAGTCGTCACCCGTGCTGGTCCGCGTCTCGGCAAGGTTCCCCGGGGGCCGAGGTCATGAGACGCAGCATGATAGTAAGAGGTCTCCGTGTGCGACTGAAGGCGAGGCGAGGTGGCTGGTGAAGGAGACGAAAGTGAACGAGATTTTTGGGACGGCTGGTCCTTTGAGGGGAGCTTTGCCCTTGGATTTTTTGGGTTTAAACGAAAAACAACTTTTTGAAATAACGGCCACGTGCTTGCTCGCCTTCGGGCGCAACGATCGTGCGTCCCCCCGGTCGGGTAGAGGAGGTATCATAACGATAGTCACGCATCCCCTGCGCGGAACCGTCTCCACACCAGCCGTACGTTCATCACAGGTGCGAACAGATTGTCCCGAGGAATCGACACGCGGGTCCTCCGGGGGAGTGAGCGACTCTGCGGCTCGACCCGTTGGTGTCCTTCACCATGTTGGGCACTGGTGACGGGAACAACCACAGAACACACGATCGTACAGAGGAGACAAAACAGTGGATCGAGGGATAGAGAAGAGCTCGATCGACCTTGTGAGAGGCACTGGTAATAAAAACAATAAGGGTTTGATCGAGCAAAGCGATGACCGAATAACCAAGGGAACAGTACGAACAGAACTGTTAAGTCGAGGAGAAACTCGATCGACAACACGCGCCAGTAAAACCAAAATGGCAGTGACAACTTGCAAAAAAAACAATAAGGATTCAATCGAGTGAAACGACGATTGAATTACCAAGGGAACAGTACGAAAGTACTGTTAGATCGAGGAAAAACTCGATTGTACAACACACGCCGGTACGAAAGTACTGATAGAGGAAGAACTCGATTGTACAACACACGCCGGTACTAAAGTACTGATAGATCGAGGAAGAACTCGATCGTACAACACACGCCGGTACGAAAGTACTGATAGATCGAGGAAGAACTCGATCGTACAACACACGCCGGTACGAAAGTACTGATAGATAGACACGCGGTACGAAAGTACTGATGGATAGAGGAAGAACTCGACTGTACAACACACGCCGGTACGAAAGTACTGATAGATAGAGGAAGAACTCGATCGTAACACACACGCCAGAAATCAAAATGGCGGGGAGACCAGCGAGGAGAAATGGAGGCCGAGTGAAAGACGAGAAATTTCGTCGAGTCACGATGTGCGAATAAATAAGCGAAGCGAGAGAAGAGATCGCCGGCAGGGAACCGATCAGGGCTGGATGGAGGGATGAGTTCCAGTTAACCGAGATTCCTCTGTACATTTAAGCATTCATTGACTCGTTTCTTTCCCCGATGAGTACATTTTTAAAATGTTCATATCATCCTTAGTATTTAGTACTTTTTTGGTTGTTTTTTTGGGGGAGGGGAGTTTTCAAACTACAGGTAGTTTATATCTTAACACCGGATGAACGGTTTCAAAACAATTGTAAAGATAAGTGTGGCATCAACTGAACATGAAATAAATGAAACAACAAAATCATCATCAAGTACTTGTAACGCCAAAATTTAGCTCTGAACTATGATATACAAAGTCAACTGGCCTACCTGAATGTTCTGCAATGCCTGTTGCTGCTGCATTCGTCTTAGGGCCTCTTGTTGTTGTCTTTCCAACTCCTGTACACAGACATCCATCCATACATACACACACACAGCGCGCGCACACACACATCATCATAACTGCATAAAGACACAGATACACTCATACAAACAAACCCAATTCAAGGCCAAGTATTATTTATGTGGAAGACTTTGCATTGCACATCATTTATGTGCCTGGTTGTTTGCATATCATCTGTTCTGTATACAAAAGCCAGTATTTGGACGTTTGCCTGCAAGACTGAATATGCATATGCAATGAGCATGCATGCATGTGCAAGCATTAAAATACATATGACACAAACAGTACCCTTCTTCTTCTGTGCCGCCTCAGCCTCCTGTTGTTTCTCCAGCTCTCGCTGCCTTTGCCTCTCTGCCTCTTGCTGCTGCCTCATCTCCTCCATTCGCTTCATCTCCTGCAGTGCCAGCTCCTCTGCCTCTCTCTTCCGCCTGAATAAACTCCTTTATCATTGCTGAGTACAGTATGGGAAACGTGTCAATACAACTCTTTGCTGTATCACAAAATACCTGAAGCGAACCAATTGCCAGTTTTGCCAAATGACATATATTCATCTGGTTCACCACAAGCTATTCTCTAATCTAGCAAACCTGCAGTACATCGTCACATTTTTGCACCAATTTTCAAAGGCTGAACACACATCGATTGTTTGAGAATAACCCAGCAAAAACTTCAAATATTTTCTTGGGAGTAGGTGTTAGTTTCAGATTCAGCAAAAAATTCATATATTTTCTTGGGAGAAGGTGTTAGTTTCAGATTATGCTAGTCGCTTTTTTGGACAGCTGCCCTCAGTCAGCTTGCCTATTGCAGCGAGTAAGCTGAAAAGAAGAAACATCAATAGCCAACTCCCATGTACTGTGCCATTTCATTGGTTACAAACCACAGATCATTAGCCAGTGTGAGCTATAATGATGATTTGATGGTACTACTGTATCATGTCATCAAAATTTGCTTCAACTCATCAATTCATGGGAGCTACTGTACCAGGAAATATGATCTTAAATCCATTCCAAATGCCATGGAGCCGAATATACTGGTCAATTCCAAAATGTAAGACAGAAAGGAAGAGCTCATCATTCCAAAGGAAAATGCTGTCAAAAACATTTGTCTGGACAAATTTCATTTCTCCACTCCTTCCCCAATACCTACATTCACCCCCAATTCTGCTTGAAGTACAACCACACTTCTTAGACTAACAGATCCAGGGGTACACATGATTTTGAGACAGTGGCTTCTTTAATGCAAACAATTCAAAAGAAAAAAACATACAAATCCCTTCCACACCTTAATGTGGGCACAATACCTGTGTAAAAGATGTCATCAGTTTCTTGTCCATCTCACTAAACATAGAGGTAAGGGAATTCTGCTTCAAGTTCTTCTCCAGAACTGTGAGGTCTTACCATAGTAGACTGAAGAACATAAAAATCTCTGATTTTAGTTCACAACTTCTGTGGAAAAGAAAATGACCATGAAAAGAGTAAGAATAAAAAAGAATTTAGAATGGATGGGAAGAAGGGGAAAACACACACACACACAGGCACTCACTCCATGAACACCATCCAGTCAGCAAATCAAGTTTATAGACGTCAGAAACCAGCAGTCAACATTGTCCAACAGATATGGTTATGACAAATTAATTTGACCAATGTCAACTGATGTTGTTTGCTAAGCTTTCTTGTTTGTCAGAATTTTTCCCTTGGCACCCACCTGACTTCTTCTTGCTTCCTCCACTCCTCTTCCTCCTGCTTCCTCCACTCCTCTTCCTCCTGCTTCCTTCTCTCCTCCTCTCTCCTTTCTTCTTCCCTCCTCCTGTCTTCCTCATCCCTTCTCCTCTGTGATTCTTCCTCCTCCCTCTTCCTCTGTTCCTCTGCGCGTTTTCTTCTGTTCTCTTCCTCCTCCTGCTTTCGTCGCTGTGCTTCCTCCAGTTCCCTCCTCCGCTGCTCCTCTTCCTGCTGCCTGCGAAGGTCTTCCACCCTCTGTAAACCACACAGCCCCAGCTCCTAACTTTGGTACAGGAAGGATTTTTTCTCAAAGATTATTTTCCTGAAACACTGGCAAAATGTGGAAACCTCTTTGATCTTGACAACTTCTTCTCAGTCAAGCTGAAGGCTTCCTATTAGACCATTTTAACTTTGACTTGGACTTCAAATCCAATGTTACTTATATTTTCTTATAATAATGAGAAAAGGGTTGTCTTTGAGCCTATTACATCAATGAAATATGTCTGTTTTCCTGACAGCATACATTCAAACCATCAACCCATGAATAAAGGTCAGCAGAAACACAGATCTGGTGCCATCAAAGACCATGACAGAATGTCACATCCACATATACGAAGAATTCAAAAGGAACATTTTGGTTAAAAGAAGACTTTACTGATATTCTAAAATGTCTATTAAACTCTCCATTTTCCAGAGAAATTTAATTTGTATATGATTTTGATGCATTGTTTTTCTTGTATTGTTTATCAAAAGCTGTCTGTCTTAAGTCACTTTTTTGTTTAACCCAATCCCACTTTGAAGACCCACCGCAACCCGCAGCATGGTGGCTTTGTGAATCCTGGAAGACCTGGTAGAACCCACTGAAACCAGATTCAGGTTCCCCATTTCCAGGTTTACTATCCCATAAACCATTGCTTTTATGCAAATGAGCTAGATTTCACGCAAGACTTCCGTTTTCAAGCTGCCATTTGCAATTTACAGTGCGTCATTCGCTTCTGCAGTTTTTGTACACAGAATTTTTGAAAGTTTGTGAAAATTTTATCCAGAGAGTGATTGAAAATGGTTGCCAAGAGCAGCATCGAGTGGTGGTATAGCATCATGGGACAGATAAGATAAGATAATGTTGCTTATAGCCCAGCCGACCGCAAAGGGCCACATCAGGGCTGTCACCATGTTAAAATCAACTCACCAGTCATTTAAAAAAAAACAAAAAACAAAAAAAAAAAAAAAAAAAACCAACTTTCACACATCTCGTTAAATGACATCGTCTAGAAACGCACCAGAAACTTTGTTAAAAATCTTTCTGCCGTAAAATCTTAAATCAGATGAAAAATGTTAATCTCTCTCAAAAACTCAAGGATCACGTCAGGCGGGACATCCCTGAACAGGATCTTCATGAACTCCGCTGTAAAATGTTTGTGTCTCACATCGTGCAAGTCCCAACACTCTAAAAGAACATGTTTCATTGTGAGTGGCGCATGACATGGAATGCACCACGGAGCTTCTTCACTCTTTAAAAGGTAAGAATGGGTAAAATACGAATGGCCGGTGTGCAGCCGGCACAGAACCGTTTCCTCTTTACGACCACCCGACGTAGATGGGAGGAAGTCCTTAAGGTTTGGACGGATCTGAAAGAGTTTGTTATTCGTCTGTGTGTTCCAATCCTCCTGCCAGAGGTCTCTCACATAATCGTTAATTTTGGGTTTCACATCTGAGCAGGGGATATAAGTGTTGGACAGTTTCTCTCTTGTGGCGTTCTTGGCTAAACGATCAACCATTTCGTTCCCGCCGATGCCAACATGACCAGGAACCCAAGCAAGAGTAATGTTGTAACCGTCCGCCTTCAACTTGCTAAAAAGTTTTTTTTAAAAAGTAAAAGTTCTGGATGCTGAAGGTTGCGGCCAGCTATGGCCTCCAAAGCTGACAGCGAATCCGACAGAACCAGAAAGTCCCTCTTCGAAGAATGTGAGATTATCTTCAAAGCCAGAACCAGAGCAGTAAGTTCAGCAGAATAGACAGAAGCATCTGAATGTATATGTTCCAACAGTATCTGAGAAGGAGCCCCAGGGCAGTAGGCTGCACAGGCCACTCCATCTTCAGACTTGGAACCGTCAGTGAAAACTTTTTGACAGGATGGGAATTTCGAACAGAGCTCAGCATACAATGCCTTGTACGCCAGAGAGCTGGTAGACTCTTTACGAAAAGCTGCAAGATCGAAACGAATCTCTGGTGTGAAAAAGGTCCACGGAGGTTGATCCGGAAACTTGGAAAAATCCGACACAACTCCTAGGTCTAGACCTGCATTCCGCACGTGAGGCCGCATACGAAGACCAAACGGCGGAATACATTTAGGGTTGTTTTCAAACTTACTTTGGAACGGAGGGTCAAAGACACAGTCATAGGCAGGATTCTGCGGTTCTGAGAACAGTCGGATATAATAATTCAAAGACAGTTTCAGCCTGCGGTTGGACAATGAAGGTTCACCCGCCTCTGCGTACAGGCTGTATACAGGGGTGGTGCGGAACGCTCCAAGACAGAGACGAAGCCCTTGATGGTAGATAGGGTCCAAGAGTTTGAGGTAAGACGATCTTGCGGAGCCGTAGACAGCACAACTGTAGTCCAGTTTGGAACGGACCAAGGCTCTGTAGAGGTGCAGCAAAGTTTTCTTATCAGCGCCCCAGTCGGTGTGCGCTACGACCCGCAGAATATTCAGTGCTTTCTGGCAAGCAGTTTTGAGGTGTTTGATGTGGCTGAGAAAGTTAAGTTTCTGGTCAAAAATGACTCCCAGAAATTTGGCCTCTTTAACAGCTGGAATAGGAGATTTCCCTACTTGAAGTTCAGGATCTGGGAAAAACTGACGGAAATTATGGAAGTGAATACACTGCGTCTTTGCTGGAGAAAAGGTGAAACCGTTTTCATCCGCCCACCGATGGATTTTACAGGGGTGGGACTCTCCATAAAGGAAAAAAGAGGAAACAGTCTAGGGGGGTCCGGGGGCATGCCCCCCCGGAAAATTTTGGGTTGCTACATTCAATTCTGTGCAATCTGGTGCATTTTGAGACTGAAATTAACAAATTTTAAAGGAAAAAGCCAATATTGTTTTTTTTGTTTGTTTGTTTTTTTAAATTGGAAATGAAGTGAGGCAGGGAACAGTAAACAATAAACAGTAAACAAGTGGGGTAAAGTTTGCTCCCATAAGAAAACCTGACACAGAGTAACTTTTATTCAAGACTGGCACAGCCTTTTAAACTTGAATAAAGTCAGACAAATACATAGACAGACCTTCCAATACCTAAATGGCTTGTCAGTATCTTTTGCAACTGTTCTCAGTATTTTCAAGCAGTTGCCAGTATTTTCATCGCATGCACGGCATAATCATGTTAGATATTTATTATATTATTTAAATGAGAAAAAAAAACTATAAACATAACCCCTGCATATAGTATAATGTACATGTACACACAACATACACAGACATTATTAAAATTATAGCTAAAAATCATTATAAAAGAACCATGGTTCACTAGCAGTCATACAGACACACAGAAGAGATACACAGGGGGGAAAACATGATGTCGCACAAAAACACAAACATACAAGCAAAGGAGTAGGCCTACCTAATTGTAGATTAATGTTGTACAAGTAATCCATTCAGCTTCAGTTTCTGGTTTAGTCACAGGGAAGGTCAGTCTTTGTTGCACAAATAATCCATTCAGTTTCAGTGTCACAATAATACTACTTCATAGGCATAGCTTTCGGCAATTTTATTGCCTGGAAACATAGCTCTGAACAAGGGCCCAGCATGGTCGGAAGCACTCAGTGGAATGTTGTGCTCCACGAGGAAGTGAGTGAACAGGATTTCAGCACGAATCACATCCTGCTCATCACATTTGTCTTTGGAAGAGACAGAGTCGAAAAAATTGGTAACTTTGGACGATTGCACCAGAGCTGCTCCTTTTTTCGTATGTCTTGCCGACTTCACGTGCCTGCCAACATCGTTGGCGCCACCGGCACTAATTACAAAGTCGAAATCGCACACCGTGCATCTGGCAAAAGTTGATCCAACTTTGGATTCCACTATGCACGGTACGTCTTAGTGTACGACTTCAGGAAGTGCTGATCTCGTTTCTGTTGCTTTTTTCCTCCACTGCCTGATGCCGTTGACTCCTCGATTTTCCGCTTTTGCAAAGTTTTCTCCATTTTTCCCCCCTCGATTAAACTTGGACAATCTCTGGATAGTAGAACTTTCAACCGGAAAGCAGAAGCAACTCAAAAGTTTCGTTGATTGGACAAAAGTTGGAATAGCTTAACGCAACAGCTAACGCGATTGGTCGATGGTCGATGTTGAGGCAGGCAGAGGCTAAAAATAGCCATTCCATTGCCATGTTCGTCGCACACAAGCCAAGCCTTCCTTTCCCTTCTTCTCTCTCTGTCTCTCTCAACCAGTGTCTGTGTAGTCGAAACACACGACTGAGCCATTCCATTGCGATGTTCGTCGCACCAGGGACCGTGGTCCCTGGTCGCACACAACCCAAGCCTTCCCTTCCCTTCTCTCTCTCTGTCTCTCTCGACCAGTGTCTGTGTAGTGGAAACACACGACTGGAACGGTTTTATTATGCCATTCTCGAGCTTATTTTGGGGAGATTTTATCTCCGTATTGATTTACAGTCGATCGTATTTTCCGTATTTTTCTTCTTCTCCGTACGAAAATACGGTGGGAACAGGATGGTTGGAAGGTCTGCATAGATGAACAATCTAATAGTGGGGGAAAAACAAGCGCAGGCCAACAACTGATTTGTCCTCACAATAATGACTTGGCAAAGATTTGGACTTAAGGAGGGGGGGGGGGGGGGGGGGGGGGGGGGGGGGGGGGGGGGGGGGGGGGGGCAGTTCGAAGATGGAGAAACTGGGAACATGAAATTAAGAAAATATATTACAGATATGAAAACTCTTGAGTAGCTGCACAAGGGAACCATTGCAATCCCTTTTGAAGGCAGATATATTTGTATAAAAAAGGCAAATATATCTGCCTTCAAAAGGGATTGCGATGGTTCCCTTGTGCAGCTACTGAAGAGTTTTCATATCTGTAATATATTTTCTTAATTTCATGTTCCCAGTTTCTCCATCTTCAAACTGCCCCCTCCTTAAGTCCAAATCTTTGCCAAGTCATTATTATGAGGACAGTTCAGTTGTTGGCCTGCGCTTGTTTTTTTCCCCCCACTATTAGATTGTTTGTCTATGTATTTGTCTGACTTTATTCAAGTTTAAAAGGCTGTACCAGTCTTGAATAAAAGTTACTCTGTGTCAGGTTTTCTTATGGGAGCAAACGTTACCCCACTTGTTTACCTTTTCTTTTTCTTTTTTTAACACAAAAAGCTATAAAAAATCAACTATACTAAATACTTACTATCTTTCACAACTTGGACCAAGTGTAGATGAGGAGTTCCTTTCAACCTAATGGCACACAAAATTAATGCAAGATGTCCAGCTCCCAAGTGTGGAGCTGGACATCTTGCATTAATTTTGTCCGCTGATCCAGAGCTGTCTTGTGCTTGTCGCTTTTAATGTGATCCACCAAAACAACTTTTCCGCGTGAACTGTAATTTATTTGCACTCGGCAAATATTGCAGTAAGCAAGGCCACAGGCATTACATTTGGCAATGAACTGGTCTATCACTTCATCATCATCCCCCTTACTCTCCAACCAGTCCCACTTCCACTTGTTCTTCAAAGAACTGTCACAGGAAACATTTTGTCCGCGTGAAACGACGTCTCTTCGACATGCCGCCATTTTGAAGATCGCAAAACCGGAAGGAGAAAGTTACCAAGTTAACTGCGAATCCAAGCCGTTTAAGAATGTCGAACAGTTTGTGGATAAATGACACCGGATGTTTTTGAAGACATGAATGAGAATCACAGATCGCCTCCGCGGAACTGATACGCTGTTACGCGGAACGAACATGGAACTACCGCGGAAATCCGCGGATCCGCGGAAAAATCCCACCCCTGATTTTATCTACGCAAAGCTGGAGCCTGCACTGGACACTCGGGTACAGGCTTCCAGTTGCGTAGACGGCAAAATCATCCACAAACAATGAGCAGTCTGAACCCTGCTGAACTGATTGAACAATGTTGTTGATTTTAATACTAAAGAGGGCAGGAGACAGTATGCTCCCCTGTGGAACACCCAACTCCTGCTCGTGGACATCACAGAAAGTGGTGCCAACCCGGACCTGAAACTGTCGTTCTGCCAAAAAATTTTGAATGAAAAGCGGAAGATGATCTCGAAAACCCAGATCGTGGAGATCATGAAGTATCCCCGACTTCCAGGTAGTATCGTAGGCCTTCTTCAAGTCAAAGAAAATTGCCACTGTATGCTGTCTGTTCAAAAAAGCGTTCCGAAGTGTAGATTCCAGACGAATCAAATGGTCAACAGTAGTCCGATGTTTGCGGAAACCACACTGTTCTTTCGCCAAAAGGCCATCGGTTTCCAGTTTCCACATGAGCCTAGCATTGACCATTTTCTCCATCAATTTACAGATACAGCTGGTCAAAGCTATGGGACGGTAGTTTGATGGGTTAGAAAGATCTTTTCCAGGTTTGGGGATGGGAATAATGAGGGCTTTCCGCCAAGAAGGTGGAAAGAAACCAGTAGTCCACACATGGTTGTATACCTGTAGCAGGATGTTCAGACCTATTTGCGGAAGATGTTTCAACAGTTGATAATGGATTTCATCTAGACCTGGAGAGGAATCGCTGCAAGAGAGTAAGGCAGATTTCAGCTCGTTTAACATGAAAGGAAGATTGTAGTCTTCCATGTTGTCTGACGAAAAGTTGCAGGGTGATTTTTCTTTAAGGGCTTTGCTTTTGACGAAAGTGGCTGATTTGTTTGAAGAGGAGGAATTCTTTTCAATTGTAGAAGCAAGCAGATTAGCAACTGCTTTTTTCTCCGTTATTAAAGAGTCCGAAAACTTGAGATGGTTCACAGTGGGACAGGTGTTCTTCCCTTTGATTTTCTTAATGATGTTCCACACTTTTTTCTTAGAAGTTTTCGATGTCAGCCTGGAGCAGAAGCTTCTCCAGGACCGACGTTTACTGATTTTAAAAGTGTGTCTTGATTTAGCACGGAGTTTCTGATGGGCTCGAGCGTTGGGACCCGAAGGTCGTTGGTACACCTGATGCTGAGCCCGTTTTCGAACTTTGGAAATTTGTTGGCAGTCTGAATCAAACCAGGCACGGCTGTTCAGAGCAAGCCACTTAGTTCTGAGAAGCAGGGAGTTTACAGCTCTCCCACAGCTGCAGAGGCCAAGCCGTGAATGCAGGTCAAGGAAAGGGGTGTTTTCTGCAGGCTGCTCCCCACCAGCCAGATAACCGTGCTGTACTCGACCAACTGAATGTCATCTGTGTACAGCTGGTCTGGCAGCAATGTGTTCGGCATTGATGAGCGGCCATTACAAATGGGGCTCTTAGTTTGATAATCAGTGGTTGTCATGAAAAATGTAATATATCTGTGCTCTTGAGATGACTGAATAGGAGAATTCCCGACAATTCTTTTAATACCAAACTCGACTAGGTTTATTTTCCTGTAGATAATGTAGATACGGCATGAAAGCTTGTACACAAGAGGTCAGGCGATATTCAAACAATGACAACACACACACACAATTGTGCAAGAATGACGTCATCACTTTCTGGGAACTTAATTTTCCCTAGTTAACTAGTACACAAGTTTGATACATGCCTCTGCTTGGACTACAACAACAAAAATGTTGGGTCAGAAATGTGTAAGGCTTGTTTGTTCGGCCCTATAACTAAGTGTCTCGAATGGGACAGAAAAATAAAGCTGTGCAGGGTGTTTTTGGCATTTGAAGTTTATCAGAAGACACTGGAATACAAGCTTTAGCACACTTGATCATAGTGTTAGTCAGTGATTCAGCTGGGTCCGGACTCTGAAGAAAATCAGTGTCCTGGAATTCCGTAGAAATAGTGGCTGCGAAGAGATCCCAGTTTGCTTTCTTATAATTTAGATGTGGAGAGACAGAGATGTGTTCAGTTATTACGGGTTGTAGAAGGACAGGGAAATGGTCACTTCCGTGCAGATCGTCATGGACAGACCACTCATAGTCCAGGACCAGCGAGGGGTCACAAACCGACAAATCTAAACACGAAAGTGAACCTGTGGAAGAGTGGAGGTAAGTTGCAGATCCGTCGTTCAGACAACACAAATCCAAATCCGAAAGGACATCCTCAATTAGTAGACCTCTGGATGACGTACTGACACTACCCCAAAGAGGATTGTGACCGTTAAAGTCACCCAACAGCAAAAAAGGTCGAGGAAGTTCACCTATCAGACTGACAAGGTCCTGACGACAAACTGGGACAGAAGGTGGAAGATAAAGGGAACAGATTGTCACAGTCTTGTGGAGAGTGACCCTCGCAGCTACAGCCTGAAGGGAGGTAGACAGATCAACAGGACTATACAGCAAAGTTTTGTGTATGAGAAGGGCAACACCGCCCGACAGCCCCAACGTGGATGGTTGTGCAGGTTTCGAAAGAACATTAAAGCCAGAAAGAGTGAAGGTCTTCTGGCTTTGAATTTGAGTTTCCTGAAGAGCCACGACGGAAGGTTTTATAGATTGACACAGAAGCTGCAGCTCCTCAAAGTTGGAATTTAGTCCACGGATATTCCAATGGAATATTGTATTATCCATGGTGCAGAGGCAAAAAGGAGAGAGATCAGGTCATCTCCTCCTCAACGTCTGCGTCCAATGGAGAGAATTTATTTTTTAGTTTCACTGGACTGTGTTGGTCTTCAGACCTGCTGGCAGACTTGCCAACAGGTGAAGAAGGTCTGGATTTGGGAGACGGTGGAGGTTTCCTCATCTCCACCATCTCCACACTGGGTGGAACTCCCTTGCCCGCACGGGCACTGGACAGAGGAGTTCGAGGCGGGATTGCTGGTTTTTTAATCTGCCCAGCAGCAGATGTTGTAGACTGCTGGGCAGTCTGAGGGGTGGCGGATTTTTTGCCTCCACCAGGGGCAGTCACTTTGGGTTGTAAGGTGGTGGACCTGCTTCCACCAGAGCTGAAAATTCGTCCTTGCAATGTCTTCGAAAAAGTGAAGTCATCAGTCTGGCAACAGACTGACCGAGTAGGAACTGTGGGAACTTTCTTTACGGCCGAAGCATAGGAAGAAGCTGTCGGCGTCTGATTGCCCACAACCTGTTTCCGGGCTTCAAAAAACGAGATCTTCTTTTCAGTTTATATTCTTTGGATTGCGGATTCTTGAATCCAAAGAGGACAGTTTCTTGAAGAGGAGGGATGGTTGCCACCGCAGTTAGCGCAATGTGCCGGATCTTTACACGGCCCATCATGGGTCGCCTTGCAGCAAACACCGCACACCTCTTGCCCAGTACAGCGGTCTCTGACATGGCCAAACTTCTGGCATCTGAAGCACCTCAACGGGGACGGCACATACAGCTGAACACGAACATTTAGGTAACCAACTTTGATGACCGGAGGCAGCACAGGGTTACAGAATGTCAGAAAGAGGGTGTTGGTGGCCACTCTCTCTGCACCTTTCTTACTGTCACCCTGCGCAACCTCCGTCACACCCTGGGACGCCAGCTCCGTTTTGATCTCTGCCTCTGAGACACCTGATAAATCGCGGCAGCGTATCACACCTTTCGACGAATTCAACTGTTTGTGGGAGTCACCTTGATCTCCCTGTCCACTAGTTTGGTTGCCTTCAGCAGCTGTTCAGATTGTTTTTGTGATCTACATTGAATAAGAAACGAGCCATTCCTCAACCTCTTGATGGACCGAGGGTCACCTGCTATACCTTGAAAGCCCTTTTGGATAGCATAAGGGAGAGCTGAAAGGTGTCTTTCCTGCTCCGTCCCTTCCATCACGAGCCAGGAAGCCCAGAAACCTGTCTTCTGTCGTACCTCCATATCCGAATCGCTGTCAGAATCAAAATCCCCTGAAATAGGGGATGCTGCCTTCCTCTTCTTTTTTGGGGGGATTGTTTTTGAAAAAGCCATATTTAGTTTATTGTGTTTCATCCCTCCCTTACCCACCCACCTTGGAGTCCAACTAAGGGGCCAGGGCCAAGAAACCAATGTCTTGACCCCTTCCAGGCTTCGGGAGAGACATACGACAAACAGAAACCACCAACCCTATCCCCCCCTGATCATGCTCAACTCCCGGGAACAGAGAGCTGAGCACTGCAGGGGTTTACTTGGCCAGCAGGGAAACTGCCTGTCTTGACCCAGCCCCAAGAAGGGGAGCCGATTAGTACACCCGGGCCAAAGTGTACTCCCTGTCTAGGAGAGGTCCGAGCCAAAGTGATGTGTTGAGAGCGCTGGCCCTCTCAATCACCAGGATCTCATCCCCCTCCGACACAGGTCGCACCGCACGGCAAACGCGGCGGATCTTAAGGAGACCACAGAGAGAAAAGGAGTGTGGAAAAGAAGACTTGAAGGGGAGACGAAGATAGAAAAGGGCCAAATAAGGGAGGCAGAAAACAAGAAAAGGAGAAAGGCGGGGTTACTCTTAGTCAGGATCCTCACCCTTAGCCTATCTGACATGGGAAGCCCTACCAGGGGCATCAACTCCTTACCACGTTACGCTTAGGCCAGACAGCATCTTGGCTTCTCGGACCTAGAAGCAGTTTGAAAAAACCAGCCTATCTCCGAGTATTGATGCCCCCGCCAGCAAAGCCTAAGGGATCACTGGACCGCGCAAGCCCTCCGACCACGACAAGGTCGCAACCCCCCGGAGGGCATCATGGGACACACAGATGACGAAGAAAGTGATTTTGAAGGGTTTGAAGGATCCCCGGCACCAAGAAGAATTGCTCTGCGTGTCAGAAAACGAAAGTGTGCACTAACAAGGGTTACAGCGTCAAGAGTGTGTTCGGGTGCCTGGTATGTAAAACAAACAGCAGTGGAAAACTGATGAAGGGTTTCTTTCTGTTTTCTTTTGTCTGCTTCTGTTTTCTCTTGCCAACATCTTTCCATGGTACCTGCCTGCCATAGGACCAAAAGCTCATTTTAATTTTTTCTTATTTAGCTGGTACAAAACATATGACGAAAAAAAAAAAACACGCAAACACATTTACAGCTACATGATTATGCAACGTTGATACCAGGTTTTTGATCAATAATAAGAATGAAAATGTGTTTTATTTAATGCTAAAAGAACAGTGGTCAGTGCAGGAAAATTGAAATAAAAAGAAAATCTGAACTTTTTTTTTTAACATTTTGTTTCAAATTACCACTTTGGACTGTTGTTATTTTCAGAAAGTAAGGGTTGCTGGATTTTTTCATCAATTCTGTGATTTAAGATGACTGAATACTTTTTAAAAATAAATTTCATTGTAAAGTATGTGAAAATCATGTGTGGAGTTACTTCCCTCCCAGTAAGATTTCCATAGGAAGTTGCCTGAAGATTGTCTGAGTGGGAATGGGTTAAGGTGTATTGGTGTCACTTACCAACATGTTTTAGAGGCCTTTGTTCAACCTCTTGTACCATTGTTTCACTTACCAACATGTTTTAGAGGCCTTTGTTCAACCTTTTGTACCATTGTTTCACTTACCAACATGTTTTAGAGGCCTTTGTTCAACCTCTTGTACCATTGTTTCATTTACCAACATGTTTTTAGAGGCCTTTGTTCAACCTCTTGTACCAGTGTCCCATGTATCGTTTTTATTCGCCAAGACTTCAATCTTCATTCTGACAGAAAAATATTTCTCTTTGTAAAATATATGCATGTCATCATATAAGAAAAAAAGAAAAGAAAAAAAAGTAATGAAAGTTGTGTGAAAATGTCTCAACTGTGTTTTATCTATTTAGCATTGAGTTTTTGACAAACTGTATCTGGCTTTACAGTGTCCAATGCAATAAGCTAGGTTATATCGTAAATCAACTATGAAATATTCTTTAAATCATTAACACTGTATTTCAGGTATACTAACTTAAAAAAAATTACAAACAAGAGATGAAGAAATTAAGGTCGAGTGGAAGGGAAGGGAAGGGAAGGGAAGGGGGGGGGGGGGGACAGGCAGTGTTCTAGGGTGCTTGTTTAAAATTGTGAAGTAATAGGTATGTTGTTATCAAATACAAAGTCAAGGAGTTTTCATTCAAATTTCATATTATCAATGGGAACAAAAATCAGGAAGACAGGGTGGCATTCTGAGGATTTCCAATAACTTTAAAAAATATTTTAAAAAAAGAAAGAAAGAAAAAAGAAAACAGATGGAGAAATCAACTGAAAAGAGGATAATTTACATGCCAAGACTTTATAAGTAGTTTAGAATGTTTTTTACCCGACTTAGATTTAAGTCAAAATAACAAGTACCTTAAAAAAAAAAGGCATTACTGGTATCATAGTGCAACATGAGCCACCTTTGGAAAGGGTTTCACACTGAACGTCAAACAGAAAATGAATCGGCTCTTTTTCTTTTCGTGAAATGATGTCCAAGACCTGTTTACCCTAAAACTGTGGTCTAAAACTGTGGTCTGTGTCTTTTAAATTAAAATGAGCATATTTTCTACACAGCATTTGTATACATCTTCCAGAGCAGCTGGGAGGTAGGGAGGAGGAGTGGGAGGCTGGGAGAGGTTTCCATAATCACACAGCAGACAGTACAAGGATACCTGATTTTCTAATGCCCATTGTAAATAGTTTCTTCCAATACAAATTACTTTCAAGCCTGATTATCAGCATTCTCTGGCATAAAATCAGGCTCTCTCGTTACACACCCCCCCCCCCCCCCCCCCCTCCAAAATATTTCAGAGCATGTAGCCTCCACTTTTGTTTCAAAGTCTTTGACATCACAAACACAGCGAGAGGAGATTTTGCCTGCAGGAATTAGTAGGAGTTGTCACTCTTCCGTCATAGCACACTAATAAAATGGTTACACTCCGCATGCAACATTCTCTCTCAAGAAATTCCTCTCCAGATTTTTTTTTTTAGTATTTTTTTTTTCCAGTTCCTTGCAATCCTTGTATTTCCTCCAAACATGTACAAAATACAGTGAAATTGTAGGATAAAAAGGTCTGATATTCCTCCGAACATGTACAAAATCAGGGCTTAAAATGGTCTATCCAAAAATCAGAGGAAAATTTCTGAAGTGGCGAAGCCACGAATGCGTGCCTGCAAAGCAGGCACGCCCTGCTAGGGGGGTCTGGGGGCATGCCCCCCCAGAAAATTTTTAAAATCTAGAACAAAATCTGTGCACTCAGGCTCATTCTGAGCCCTATTTTTGGGAAAAAAATTGCACAGAAAAAGTGCAAGATTTAATGCAGAAAAGGTACATCCATACAGATATTCAATCCACTGTCAAAGACAAGACAAAGGTCTTAAACATCTAAATCTAAAATGATATTTATATCAACACATTTCATGTGAAAAGAGCATAAAAAAGACCAACAGGTTATCAAGACAAAACAAAATGGTTATTGGTGGAGACACAGTTATCAAAATTCAAAACTCACGTTTGGAATGTGGAACTAAGCAATCTGAGAGGGGCTGGTTCTGTCGCCTCTTACGACAAGCACAGCCAAGCTGCAGAAATATTCTTTCCCTTCCCCTTGTCTGCAGGGGAAAGCTGCCCATTTAATCTTTAGGATGGGGTCGGAAGAAGCATGACAGGGTGCTCTGCTTCTTCTTCTTCTTGGGTGATGAAGGCATTTCAATTTCAATTACTTCTGTAGTACGGATGCTGACTGCAGAAGGCACATTGCTTGAAGACCGATTCTCCCTATGTTCAGCTTCAAGTGTTAAAGATCGATCCAAGTCTGTAGGTCCTGCACTTGAACTACGGGTGGGATCAATGGCCTTTCTTTTCATGGCGAGTCTTTTGTTCAAGGCACTGCTTGACTGCGAACGTGGATTCTTTTTCTGCATGACATCTATGGTTGGGGGGTCTGAAGCTTTCTTTGACTTTGAGTCGCCATCTTGATAGATTAGGCGCCTAAAGCTACCGGTGCGAAATGGCTGTTTGCGACTTTGAACCGAATACGAATCAGAACCATATGCGAATGCGGACGCGTTTGGGGCGTTTTAGATCGGGTTTCTTTCCCCCGAGGAAATCGATTTTTTTTTCCCCCCCGAGGAATTTTTTGGCTTCCCGAGGAATTTCTCGGATCCGAGGAGGATTTTAAGCCCTGAAAATACAGTGAAATTGTAGGATAAAAAGGTCTGATATTCCTTTAAACATGTACAAAATACGGTGAAATTGTAGGATAAAAAAGGTCTGATATTCCTCCAAGCATGTACAAAATACGGTGAAATTGTAGGATAAAAAGGTCCGATATTCCTCCACACATGAACAAAATACGGTGAAATTGTAGGATAAAAAAGTCTGATATTCCTCCAAACATGTACAAAATACGGTGAAATTGTAGGATAAAATACGGTGAAATTTTAGGATAAAAAGCTCTGATATTCTTACTTCGGACACAATTTCAGCTTCACCGATTATCATACTAACTGTTCGTATCACCTTTTTCTGTCACCAGCAGCAAATTGAAATACGGACACATTGACAAACCTGTAATTCTAGGATCCTCTGTCTCTCTAGTTCTTCCTTCTCCCGCTCCATCTGTTCCCTCTCCCTCTGCAAAGCCTCCGTCTGTCGCCGCAATTCCTCTTGTTGCTTCTGGATTTCTTCCTGCTGTTTTCGTTCCACCTCCATCAAGCGGGCAAACTCTTCTTTTTCCTGCACCAAGTTTGTATGAAATCTGACACTCGGATAAGAAGTCAAATACTATTCTCTACAGTTATGTGCCATTTCACAAATGATGTGTGTACACACAATTGTTTGAAGATAAGACCACAAACTCCAGAGAACAGGCTAAATCAAATAAATTCAAAGAATCTATTAAAAATACATAAAATCATATTGCTTATGCTTAAGTAATAGCACGGCTGTCCAAACCTTAATCTTCTTGCATTCACTGAAGCCTTCAACTCTACTTCCAACAAAAACGAGCCTATGCTTACAATGACAGTTCTCTCAGGACAAAATGGGTGGGAATGTTTGACGTGGTAAATTCACCTACTCAGACATGGACTCTAATATCAAAATGGGGAGTTTGTATTATACTCCCTGTTTGGCTAGTATACTTACCATGTCAGACCATAGCATTCAACGGCAGTTAGTTAGCTCTGCCAGGCCGAATTTTTTGTGGCTAATGCAGTAATAAGACCATCACGTGATGCCCACACTACTTCCGCCAGGGTAGAAGCCGGTGCCAACTTCCTGTTCCTCATTCAACGAGGCCTGTGTGCAAGGTAACCCCGAGAACCATAGCGCTAGCAGGGAAGGCAGGGTGGGCATTAGAGTCTGACATGGTAAGTATACTAGCCAAATGGAGTATAATACAAACTTTCCATTTTGGTGTCATATACTTTACCATGTCAGACTATAGCAGAATTTAAAGGAATTGGAGGAGGGCTTAGTGCCCCAGTGGTTCTTGGGGTTAGCAGAGAAATAGATATGGCTGCGTTAGCCGCAAAAGGAGTCCCTAGAACCATCAGCCCTGGTCATGCGGACATCCCTGAAGGTTTATGAAGGGGTTTTCCGCACACCAGTAGCTGCCTCCAGGAGGTGGCGCAAGAGGACAGAGTGCTGGATCACTGGGGAAGTGGCCAGCGCCCTGACCTCATGGGCCCAGGGAGGTAAGACGGGCAGATCCTTATACGCCTGGGCGAGGACGATCTGACCGTCTCTCCCATAGGAAAAGGCTCAAAGCTGGCTCTGAGTGAGCCCGACCAGGGAGGGAGAGAGCATCAACTGCATATGCTTAGGGATAGCGGCTTGGAGGGGCATCCACTGGCAGACGATTGTTGAATCGGGTGGCAAAGAGGTCGACCATGGGCCTGAACCAATGTTTTCCCACCATGGTCGGGGTTTTAGCCTGCTGAGGGTCCATTCCGTGTGTAGGACTGGAGGGACCTGGACCGGATGAGGGAGTCTGCCAGGATACTGCGGGTCCCCGCTATGTTTCTCGCGCGGAGGGTGATTCCCCGTGCGTGACACCAGCGAAGGAGGGCCTCTGTCCGAAGAGAGAGGAGCGAGCCCACCCCCTTTTGTTGACATAGCAAGCCACCGACGTGTTGTCCGTTGAGGAGGAGAACAAGTTGGTGCAAGACCTGGTGTTGGAAGCGGAGGAGGGTGAGCCCGACCGCTTCCAATTCTAAGACGATGTGGAGAGGTGCAGTATGTGCGTCCCACCTCCCGAGGCATGACTGTTCTCCAAGTAGGCGTCCCAGCCCAAGTTGGAGGCGTCCGTGTTGAGTTCCAGGGGCTGAGTTGGGACGGGAGATGGGAACCCCGGGGGACAGTGTGGAGGGGTTGAGCCACTCCTCCGTAGCCAAAGGAACCAAGGCCCGAGGGGAATGGTCTGGTCCCAGCGGTGAGAGGTCTGGGACCAACGACGACGGAACTCCCTTTGGAGTAGGCGTTTGTAGACCCGGCCCAGGGGGACGAGGGACGAGAGGGACTCCATCATCCTAGGAGGGAGGTCTGGGTTCTGGCTGAGGTGCAGGATGCCCCGCGGAGGCGGGAGATGAGATCCACTATGCGGGCGGACCTCTCCAGGGTTGGGGAGACCTACATGGAGATCGTGTAGAAACCCATGCCCAGAAAGGAGAACCACTGACTGGGTTGAGATCGCACTTGCTGGGTTGGTGACCAACCCTAGTGTGGAACCAAGGCTCAGGAGGTGGGTGGTGTGGGCTCCCCCAGTCACCTCCGGACTGTGTCTGCTGGCCGAACCGAAAATTCTGCTAGGGAGGTTTCGGTTTGGCCTAGAGGGGATATTAGGGCGCTTGGCAGGCCGTGCGGTGTGAGAAGGTGACTGCCTGGGATAGGGTTTGGGCCTGGAGAAGGCGGGGAGGAATGCAATGGGGCCTAGCAGGGCGTGGCGGTGGCCTGGCCACAAATGATGCTGCCTGCTTGCGTTCTTCGACTGATTGCGATATGACCGCAGTCAAATAGTCGCTGAAGAGCGACTGGTCTGGCTCGGGATGCACCGCAAGGCTGCCTTAAGCGCCGGGGAGAGAGAGGACCGTGCCAGCACGGCATCTCCAGCTACCAACAGGCAGGTAAAGTGGCTCCTGGCTGCGCTGTCCGCCGCAGCTGAAAGGTGATGCGAGATCCTGTTGACCCGGTGTCGCATACATGGGTCGCTGAACAAGCGAGAGTCCGTCTCCTGGTGTGTCTCAGAGCCTGAGTCTGATGACACTGGGACGGCGCCATCCTCCTCTGGCCAGAGTACCTCCGCCCGCTGCAGCAGCATGCCTAGAAAAGCATGACCAGCAGTGGTGTGTAGGATCCCCATTCTGGCTACCCGGTCCCACTCCTTTAGGTTCTTAATGGAGATGGTGCCGGAAGTAAGGGGGACCAGATTGAGAATCAGCCGACAGTCTGCCTGGGAAATGCCCATTTCCCTGGCTACAGGATAGTCGGAGAAACAGGAGGCGACTGCGGATTCTTGCGGTCCCCGAGGAGACTGCCGACTTTGGCCGCATTAGGGGCCGAGATGGACCCTTGTCCTAGCAGAGGGACGGCTTGTGCACCCCTGGCACGAGTTGCCGGACCTTCCCAAATCAAGGTGAGTGACTGAGGTGTGATGATCCTGGGTTTAGATCGCTGGGCAGTGGGCAGCCTGGCAAATTCAGACAAAGAAGGATGTTGTCAGAGGGTGGGGCTTCCCTCACAACCAGGTCAGGGCGCCAATGTTCCAGGGTTGTACACATCGCACAGTGAGGAGAAGGGTTCTTCTTCCTCATCCTCAGCCTCTGGGTCGTCTGGTTCCTGGAGAGGTTGTGTAGAACCTTCGTCAGAAGGCAACTGCAGGGTGCATGAGGGTCCCGCCTAGCTGGGTAGTGGGGGAAATGCGAGGGCGGGTCCCTCATGGCTCTATGATCGGCGGCCAGACTAGGGTGGGGAAGCCCGTCCTGCGATCGGACAGCGCCTGAGATGGGAAACTGAGGTCGACCCAGGTGGATGAAGCTGGGTGCCACATTCGACCGTGGAGCTGGTCGTGTTGGGTGTGGGAATTAAGCCACTGGTCTCTCTCGGGGGCATAGAGCCACTGGTCCCCGGGGAGGTAGGCAGGCTGTGGCGGCCCTGGGTATGGGCAGAATGTCCCCGGGGACGCGGGTAACCTGAAAATCCAGGGGGGGGGGGGGGGAGTATAGAGAGGCCGTGGCCTGTCTTACCCGCCCAGGAGCATGCACTGCCGCATACACTTCCTTGGTGTGGGCCTGGGAGGGCCCTAATGGTGGTGCAGAGGAGGACACGGTAGCCGAGCCCCTACCCGCCTATGTGTGGATTGGGCTGGCTGCGGCACCATGGTCCTCCCCCGAGTGGAGTAGGCCAGGTTACCCATGGACCCGCTGGTCGATCCTCCCCTGGAGGAACAGGACCGCGGACGTTGCCCAAGTGGGAGGCGGAATTGGTCGACTCCCCAACGTCCTGTACCCCTAGGGGTATATGCTCGGTCAATCGGGGTTGGTCGACGCCCTTGTTTATGGACACCTCTGAGCTCTTGCCACCGTAAGTCTGCTTCCAGAGTATGGACGCCCTCATGCACAGGTGTTGGCTGCACCTGTGCCCAGTGGGGGAGAGTGTCGTGAGTCCACGTGTCAAGTTCGGGGGAAAAACTATTGACGCGCAGCTCATCAAGGTGAGTGACGGCCGGTGATTCCAGCCCCAACCAGTCACCTGTGCTGGTCCGCGTCTCGGCAAAGTTCCCTGGGGGCTGAGGGTCGCGTGACGCAGCGTGATAGAGAGAAGTCTCACTGTGCGTCGGAAAGGTAGAAGGCAAGCTGGCCGATGGAGACGGGGGAGAGGGAGAATAGCTCGTTGGTAGAGCGCCTGAATCGTAATCTTGGTGATCCTGGGGTTGCGGGTTCGAACCTCCGCCGGGGCGTTTCGGTACAGGGGGATTTTTCCCTCGGAGTTAACATTGGTTCTGACTCCATTTCCCATACAGTCCTTCGAATGAGACTATAAACCGAGGTTCCGTGTGTGAACGCACGCATAACATCTTGCACACACGTAAAATCCCATCACCAACTTTCGGAAGAGTAGGCCAGTTTGGCCGTTGGTATGGATGACACGTTACACATAGCATGCACCCTGCGTGAGAAATGGAAAGAATGAAGGAAGTAAGGAAAACGAGTGATCGATATTGAACAATACTGACTGGATGACACGGGAAACGACTGAATGAAGCGCCAGCTGGCAGCTCTTCAGTCGGCACTACCCAGGTAGGCAGCCCGTTGTGTAAACGAGTGTTGATTGTAAAGCGCTTAGAGCTTGGCCTCTAGCCGAGAATAGGCGCTATATAAGTATTCATTATTATTATTATTTTAATTTCGACGAGACGTTTTGACTTGGCTTTGCCCTTTTAGGGGAGCCTTGCCCTTAGATTTTCTGAGCAGGTCGAAAGAAAGGCATTTAGTAATGGCGGCCGCTTGCCTTGTAGCCTTCGGACGCAGTGATCGTGTGTCCGTTGGTCGGGTAGAGGAGGGATGGTCACACGTCCCCTCCGCGGAACTGCCTTCTCCTTCTACCCTGGCCGTACGTTCTTCCGAGGTAAGAACGAATTGCTCTGAATTGGAATCGACACACGGGCTCTCCGGGAATGTGAGCGACTTCTGGAAGGCGAAGTGGCTCGACCCGTCGGTGTCCTTCACCATGTTGGGCAATGGTGGCAGAGCAAACCCAGAGCACACGAGCACAAAGAGGAGACAAGTCGGTCGATACAGCACTGATAATTAGTGATCGTAAGTCGCTCGTTTGCCGTACACGGGGATCAAGAAATCGATAGAAAACTTCATCTACCTGTACTAGTAACAGTAATACTGTGTACTGCTAGATCGAAAAACTCGATCGGTGTGTACTAGTACGAGGACGATGAAGGGGGCACTTGAAAACTGTGTACACTAAACCCCGGCATGCTGTACGAGGCCAAAGACTCTCGATCTACCTTGTAATAATGATACATGGGGTAGTAATAAATGTGCACACGTTGGCAGATCAAGAGATCGTAGAGACACCCGATCCACCAGTAATATTGATAAATAAGGTACAGATACATGTTACTAATAAATGTGCCCGGGAAACCTCCGTACAGGTGTTTCCCATACAGACAAACCAGGTGTACCGCCAAACCAGGTGTACCGCCAAACCAGGTGTACCGCCAAACCAGGTGTACTGCCAAACCAGGTGTAAACCAGGTGTACCGCCAAACCAGGTGTACCGCCAAACCAGGTGTACCGCCAAACCAGGTGCAGACTAGGTGCGGACCAGGTGCGACCACCTGCAGTGAGGCAATAACCTCCGTTCTTCCAAGCCAGGTGCACACCAGGTGCGACCGCCTGCGGTGAGGCAATAAACCTGCCAAACCAGGTGCAAACCTGCTGCAACCAACGGTGGACCCCATGTGGTGAGGCAATATGGCGATAACGCCGACAGGCATGAAAGAATCAAAGATGGCGGATTGATTGACCGGTGAGGGTTGATTGCCGAAAGTGGCAAGCACTGGAGCGTGAGAGTAGAGTAAAATAAACTAACGCGCAGCAGCAGTATGGAACGAGGCCGAAAGGCGACTAGGTAGAGGAGAATTTAGGAGGCTTGTTTCTTCTCTTTAATAGGGGATCGAGAGATCGAAAAGCAAACGCGATTGAACTGACTAGAAATTTATTTAATTGGGGATCGAGGGATCGTAACGGGAATAGTTTGAGCGAGAACCAAGTCGCTCATGTGTCGTGCAAGGGAATCGAGAAATCGACTGAAAACTCGATCTACCAGTACACAGCACCGACACTGAGAAATGCTGAGTAATGCTAGATCGAAATCTTGATCAGCGTGTACTAGTACGATAAACTTCTTACACAAACCTCTATCAGTGTGTACTAGTAAGATAACCTTCGTACACTAAAGCCAGTATCAGTACGATAAACTTCGTACCCTAACCCAATACGTTGTACTGGGCCGGCACGAGCTGAGGAGATATGGTGGAAAACATGACCGGCGAGGGAGAAGATGGCGGCCGAGGACTGGCGAGTGTATGATCGTGGAATTGAATTACTGGCGCGTGAGCCAAATAAATAAACGATCAGAAAGAGAAGGTGAACCTCCGTAGCACTGAACAGGTACGATGAAGGACGACGACCAAGCAGGGGTTGGACGGCGTGGCGTGAATAAAGATGGCGGCTCCAGCGACCGGCAAAGTTCAATCGTCGAAGTGAATCTACAGGGATGATCGATCGTCGAAGTGAATTTCCAGGGGTGAAGCGCTGAATAAACAAAGCGCCGAGATAGATGACTCAATGGCCAAAAGTAAGGGAAGAGAATTAAGAGTGAGAAGGGACGCGTTACAACAAGGACGCAGTCCTATACCGGCAAGTAAGGACTGAATGGCGAACAAACGGCACAGAAAAGAGAAGTTGCGAGTTGTCACGCCGTAGAGCGTGAATAAAGTCTGATAAAACGCCAACCGTAAGCCTCAAGCAGCAATAGTACCCATGATTTAGCGTAAGCCACAACAGAACAAGTAAGAACGCAAGCACACAAGCAATCTCTACAAAAACAGAAGTACAGGCGAGACAGAGCAATAAAACCTGTCCTTGTTAGGCAGGAGGCCGAAGTTGAATGCGGAACAGGAAGTTTACACTGGCTTCTTCCCTGGCGGAAGTAGGGTGGGCGTCACGTGATGGTCTTATTACTGCATTAGCCACAAAAAATTCGGCCTGGCAGAGCTAACTAACTGCCATTGAATGCTATGGTCTGACATGGTAAAGTATATGATGCCAAACTTCCCATTCTGTTATCATATACTGTACCATTTCAAATTAATATTATACTTCCCATTCTGTTATCATATACTGTACCATTTCAAAATCTAGCAGAATTCAAAGAAAGAGGAGGAGAGCAATTGTCCTTATGGTTTGCGAAAGATGGTGTAGGAGCCGATACGGATAAGCTGACCACAAAGAACACCCATGGAGGCATCAACTTCGATCATGTGGAATTCCTTATGGTTATGGCTAATGAAGGGACTTTCTGGACACCAGAAAGCTTCTCCCAGAACATGCTGGTGAAGTTCTCTGCTGCCAAGTTGTCAGTGGACCTCGTGTGTCTCTGAGGCAATGTGCTGTGAGGATGGTAGAAGCCATCTCAAAAGGGTATCTACAAATACACCCTTCTTTCCTTGAGAGATAACACAAAATAAGGCTCTACTTTGAAGCGCGCCAAGCACAGGACCTCTAACAGTGAACATGATGATATTGATATGTTTTACGACAATCTGAGCCACGCTATTTTATTCATCATCATCATCATTCTCTTGCCCATGATGGGCGTAGAGGAGAGATGAGAGACACTCTCGAAGCCAGGCACCGCCATCCGGCCCTGTCCTCTGCCTGTCGCATCAGCGTAGGGACATCCATCCTGGTCCATTCTTTGATGTTGTCCATCCAGCATTTGGCTTGTCGTCCCCTTCGTCTGCCACCTCCCAGCGTGCCCTGGATGACTGTTTTGGGCAGTGAATTGTGGCGTATGACATGCCCGAACCACGACAGCTTCCTCTTCTTGACTGTTGCCAAGAGAGGTTCTTGGGGGCCTGCAAGTGATGTTATTTGGCTCCTCACAAGGTCGTTTGTCTTCCGGTCTTGCCAAGAGATCCCGAGCAAGCGCCTGAAGCATTTAGTTTCAAACGTCTGGATTCTCTTGGTGGTCTCTGCTGTCATGGTCCAGCTTTCGCAGCCATACAGCAGGATGGACAGCACCAGGGACTTGTACAGCTTCATCTTTGTAGGAAAGCTGATCTTCCTGCTCTTCCAGATCTTGTTTAGCTTTGCCATTGCTGCTGTTGCGATCGCTAGTCTGGTCTTGATTTCTGTTGTAGAGCGACCGTCTTTGGTGAGAGTGGCGCCAAGGTATTTGAAAGCGCCCACTTCTTCAAGCTGTTGTCCGTTCATGTAGATTTCAGCATGGGTGTTGGTTGTGCTGTTGACCAGGACTTTGCTTTTTTCTGTGCTCACTTCCATTCCATATGCACCTGCCCTTTCTTCCAGTCTCTTTGTCAGGTCTTGTAGTTCTTCGTTGCTGCCTCCCATCAGGTCGATGTCATCTGCGAACCTCAGATTATTGATGGTTCTTCCTCCGATGGAGACAGTGGAGTGGAAGTCATGGAGGGTTTCACGCATGATGTTTTCCAGGAAAAGATTGAACAGTACGGGAGATAGCAGGCAGCCTTGACGGACTCCAACTGTGGTCTTGAAGTAGTCCCCAATCTGGTTGTTGAGGAGGACTGCGCTGCTGGCGGTGTTATACAGCGCCTGGATGGTTTGGACGAGACCCTCCTCTATGCCAAACTTTCTGAGCACCTGCCACAGACCCTTGTGCCACACCCTGTCAAACGCTTTCCTAAAGTCAATGAAGTTGTGGAACAGGTCTCTCTGATGTTGCAGATGTTTCTCCATCAGTATCCGGCAGGTGAAGATCTGTTCTACTGTGCTTCTGCCTGCCCTGAATCCAGCTTGTTCTTCCGCCAGGTGTTCTTCCGCCTCTTTCTTCAGTCGATTCAAGATGACTCTGAGCATGATTTTACTGGTGTGGCTAATGAGACTTATTGTTCTTATTGCTATTTTATTAGCAGCTGAAAAATCAATTCCTAAGTGTAGTAATACTATAAAAGAAAATAAATACTCCAGTAATGGATGGTGGAATGAAGAATGTGCAGAAGCAGTGTTTCTGAAGAAAGCAGCTTATATAATAACATGGCTAGGGGACTGAGGAGATGAAAGTTTCATAGAAATGAAATATGCTAACAATAACTCCAGCAGGGTGAATGCCACAGCCAAAAGGGTCTATTTTTCCAGTTCTTGTTTATCTGAAATTTCGGATTCAAAAGATATACCTAAGGTGTGGAAAAAAGTCAAAGAAATGAAGAATAGATTGAATCTGCCCTCATTTCCCATTAAACTAGAAAACAATGTTGTACCAACATCCATGGACAAAGCAGAGGTGTTTGTAAAGGTATTCTTGGAAAATAATTTGTTGTCCAAGTTCAGACATCCAGTCTTACACTGAAAAAGAAGAGAAACAATCCATATATGAAGATCCTGTTCCAGACCAGCAACACTATTTAAATTCTCCTATTTCTTATGAAGAATTGTGTGAAACTCTGGAATCCTTCTCTTCTAACAAAATGGCCGTTGGTTTTGATGATATATCATACTAGTTGTTAACCCACTTGCCCGAGACCTGGAAGGTGTTACTTCACTCATTTTACCAAAAATGATGGCAAAATTAAACTCTGCCAAGCACCTGGAAGAGGACAGTTGTGATACCTATACCTAAAAAAGGTAAACCTAAGTCTTCGTTGAAAGTTATAGACCAATAGCTCTAACCTTGCATGCTGGGAAATTGTTAGAAAAAAATATTGAAAAGCGTCTTGTGCATTATTGCGAAAAACGGAACATAATCCCAAATAACTAAGCAGGTTTTCAAAAAGGTAGGAGCGCAACAGATCATCTTGTAAAGATTACAACACACATTAAAAAACAATTTGCACAACGAAAAAACACATTAGCTACTTTTTTCAACATAAAAAAGCGTATGACAGTGTTTGGCATGCACGTCTGCTTTACAAGTTAAAGAATATTAGAATAAGTGGATTATTGTATCAGTATATAAAAAGTCTCTTATGTGGAAGATCTATCTGCACAAAAATAGGCAAAGTCTATTCTTCTTTTAAAGACATTAACATAGGAATTCCACAAGGTTCCGTCATAGCACCTATCTTATTCAAAATACTAATTCACGACCTTCCCAAGATCATATCCAATAATAAACATGTAGTGCAATATGCTGATGATCTAGCCATTCGGTTCAATACCAGTATTTGAAAGCACACAAAAAAAACAGAGCAATAAATTATGTTCAAAAAATATATCAGCTGGAAATAGATAAAATCAACAAATATATGACTGAAAACGGGCTTTCATTGTCTGGAGAAAAAAAACACAATTAGTTCTTTTCAATAATGGGTAAAATCCTAACCATTTGCCTCAGCTAATGTTAAATGAGAAAATATTAGAATATTCACGAAATGTAAAATTTCTGGGTTTGATCTTAACTTGTAAATTAAACTGGTGGTTGTACATTGAGAAATTGGTAAATGACGCAAGACTAAGGCTAAATCTACTAAAAATAATCAATGCACACCCATGGGGTCAGGATACCAAAACTCCATTACATTTAACTACTAGCTTAGTTCGATCGAAGCTTATTTACGGGCAAGAGGTTTATTTCAATGCCCTAGAAACCCTGTTGAAGAAATTATAGTCAATAGACAGTAAAACTGTTAAGGTAACGCTTGGTGTCCCCGTACACACGAATTCGTTAAATACTTAAAAAGAAGCAAACTTATTACCACTGTCTGACTAACGAAAACTGGCAACGGCTAAATATGTTGCCAGAAGCCTACATGTTTCAAATTCTGTCAAACATGATGTATTAGTAATTTCTGAAAAGGAATATCCTAAAAGAGCTCAACACTTTAACTCTCTCCAGCCTGTTAGGGATTATACAAATGAAATATTTGAAGAAAAGGACTATCCTAAAAGAGCTCAACACTTTAACTCTCTCCAGCCTGTTAGGGATTATATAAATGAAATATTTGAAGAAAAGGATACCAGTTCAGTTCAGTGGTTTATTTAATGTCTTTTCATCGCCAGATGATATTAGACACTTATTTAAAAATAAAAAAATAAAAATAAAAAAAGACCGTCAAAAAACTCCACACTTAATTTATCATCCACGTGAGTACTTTCAACCCACATCTGATATGTGCATGCTTACATAAGTGAAATACCCTAGTATTGATCTTTATAAAAATTTTGCAACCGGTGACTGCGAAATAACCATGGCAATTTCAGCAACATGGAACCATATAAGACAGTACTAACCATTACCAAAGTTTGTCATCTCAATACCTTTCTCCTGATAGAGCGGGGGTCAACACTGAGCATTCAAATAAAAGATGATGTACAGAAATGTTTTCTCTGCAGACACAAGTAATACCATGAGAATATTAGTGTTCCAAGTATTCAGCCTTAACTTATGAATTAATCTGACAATGTGCCTGGAAAACGATGGTAAACTAGACATTTTTTCACTTAAATTCTTCTTATGTATATATTTTCCCATGATTTGGATTAATTCACAAGCGGATAAATCTAAGGGACTGTTTAATAAATTTTCAGCATTCTATTTGCTCCGTCTTTGCAAGACTGTCTGCTATTTCATTCCACTTTAAACCACAGTGAGATGGGACCCAACAAAAATCATGTTCTTATGCCTAGAGTTATGACACAATGCAGTAGATGTTTTATTTCAAAAAGCAAATCTTTTCTAGCTTTGCCAGTCCCAACGCTCTAGTGATTGTAAAACAGATTTGGAATCAACACAAAGTAAAATTTTATAGAAAGCAATTGGTGTATCACATATGTAAGTCAAAGCCTTCAGTATTGCACATAATTCTGATGTATATAGATTGAAAACCCCTTTCCTAAATAATATGATTTCCTGACATTTAAAGTTGGAATATAAAGCCAGAACCACAGTCAGAGGATTCCATTACAGACCCATCTGTAAACACTTTTAAATGATTTGGATAGCTGTTTTCTAAATGTTCACGAACTTCAGTTGTTAAAATATTTACATTATCACTTTTCTTTATCGAAGTGTATTTGTAATCAAAAGAAGCATTTAGGTGCTCCCAAGGAGGCATTGTAGGTACCGCAGGAAATTCTGGTATGTCAGTAATATCAATATTACAATGTGACATAAGTCAGATGTGTAGTTTCTAATTGGTTGAATATGTGACATGTTTTTAGACCTCTTAGGAAAATCTTTACTGGAATCCATCAGTATTTCTTCAGTAACTGAATTTTCAACAGAAAGACTTCTGACAATATATTTGGATACATCCAATATTCGCTTCTCATTTAGTGGTAATATATTTGTTTCTTTACAACATCTATGAGTGTTTGTATGAACTGGACTCCCAGAGCTAATTTCATGGCCTTACTGTCTAAGCTTTGCAATCTATTCAAAAGAGAATTAGGCGCAGAGAAATACACTTCCTGCCCATATGTCAATTTTGATCGGACTAAAGAGATGTATAGATGTAAAAGGGTTTGACAGTCCTGACCCCATGGTTGACAACATATAATTTTAAGAACGTTTAATCTTTTCTTGTTTTATCAATCAAATGTTCAATGTGTGTTTTCCAGTTCAGCTTAGGAGTTAAAAATACGCCCAGGAACTTAACCTTTTGTTTATATTCCAGAATCTGACCATCTAGCAAAAGCGACGGTAGTATCTTTGGGTTCTCACCATTGTTAAACAACATAAGACATGTTTTTTCTCCAGATAGTTCTAATCCGTTCTTCTTCATATATATAGATAATTCATCCAGTTCCTTTTGGTACAACTTCTGTACAAAGTTTACTGTTCTTTTATTGGAATGCTTCCTTAATTTACAGTTAATCCAAATAGCGATATCATTGCATATTGAACTACCTGCGTTGCTTTTGACATTGATCCAGGAAGATCATGGATTAGGATTGTGAACAACATGGGAGCAATAACTGATCCCTGAGGAATACCCATATCTACATTCCTATGGGATGAGTAAGTTCTTCCAATCCGTGTACATATGCTTCTTTCTGTTAGGAAGTTTTAATGTAATCAAACATTCTCCCTTTGAAGAAAAGGACTATCCTAAAAGAGCTCAACACTTTAAACTCTCTCCAGCCTGTTAGGGATTATATAAATGAAATATTTGAGAAGTGTAACATGATGTTTAAAGTATTTCAGATGTGCCAGTAGTTTCAAGCATACCTCATTGGCAGCATATCCAAGCTAAATTTGATATAGATTACACTGACATGAAGAAGGCTAATAACATTAATATTCTGTCATGTGAAGCAAAAAAAAACACCTTGAACACATGTATCCATATCATCTGAAGATTTCTACAGATGGCTCAATTTTAGACTCATGTGCAGGGTCCGGATTTGTGATTCCATTTCTGAAATTTCATAGATCCTTTTCTCTAGGGAAACAGTTCTCCATATTTACGGCAGAACTGTGTGCTATTCTTATGACGTTGATTTTCATGTGTGACAATAACACTGCTGTCTATAATATACTTTTCTGCATTGATTCCAAGTCAGTTCTATACAGCTTGCAAAACTGGGAATAAAAAATAAGAAAAGATTTACTTTTGAAATTAAGACATTACATACATGTTATTATGTTGAAAGGAATTGGGGTATCTTTTTGCTGGATTCCATCACACTGTGGCATATCTGGTAATGAAACAGCAGATAAATTAGCTAGAGATGGTGCGTTAAGAAAAACACCTGAGAGTAATTTAAAACTGATGTTCAAGAAATTAATTATTAGAAAAATGCATGAATAGTGAACACCTTCCAGAGAAGTATGAAATCTTATCATGTCCACGATATTTGTCATCTTTTGTATACAAGCTTCGACTGAATTCGTGGAAAACCAAGTTTTCCCAAAGTGTAGCATGTGATTGTTCAAATCTTCTATCAGTGGACCATATTCTTTTTCATTGTTCAATATTAACTTCATTGCATAAAGAATCGAACGTGGATGTGACTGTACATGATTCTATCAAAACAATAACCCACAAACCAGAAATTGTGCAAATAGCAGAAGTGCTTTCCATGCATCAAATCAACAGATTATTATAAACGCTCCCCTTCCCTTGCCCCCCACCCCCCCTTTTTTCTTTTTTTTTTTTAAAGTCTAATATCACCAAGTGTGAACAGACTCTAATTAACTCACTCACTCACTCTAACAGTGATATACACAGGCACTTCCTCTCCTCTTCTTCCATACCCATGACCTGTGAGAAGAGCCTTTCACACTTTGGGACAGTGCAGGATTAACTTGTTCTTCCTTCTTTGCCAGGAATTCTTACAAGAAGACCGATGTCCTGCAAGTCACTACTCAAACCAAAGATTTGCTCCTACAATGCCAACAGCAAGAGAAAAAAGGAAGATGGTCATTTATACAAGGATAATGGACAGGGTCATGGGGCACTTTTCAGAGAGAGTCAAAGACCAAAAAGAGGTTCCTGGAGAACACTCTTCTGGATTTGTGTCTGCCTCAGAGTGAACCAACAGACTTCTCAGAGAGCAAATTGTGTACAGATCCCCTCCCCCCTTTTCTCCTGTCAGCTGTTATCTGATAGTAGTGCAAACAGCAGGATCATAACCTTGAACCATAGCAGACAGATTCACTGATGATAACAAATGTGCCGGGTGATTATAAGCCGAGTACTCAAGGGCTTGCTGGTAGAAACAGCCCTTCCATGCATTAAACCTGCCACTTTAGCGAACAATGGTCTTACATGCTGTGGGCCACTACGCAAAGCATCTTAGTACTGTCTTAGCCACAAAGGCTGGCCAAACTGAGCAGGTAAACTGTCCACAGGTCAAAAATACTGGACATGGAGCAGAATATATCAATGCATACCTGTTTAGCAAGAATATCAACAGATGTCTGTTTCTATTATCTTCTCAAAATTGTGCCAAGTAGACTCACGCTGAACATCACTGAGAGAAAGAAAGTAAAGCAGACACAAGACAACCAGCATGAGACAGAGACAGACAGGGACATGGACAGAATGAAGTGATGTATCACATTCACCTTCCTCATCTTCCTCCAGATCAACCTTCACTGGTGGTGAAGTCAATGTGTTTTCCAGTTCCCACACACTGGTGGGCTGTGCCGGAGGCCATCCTCCTGAACAGAACAACAGCATCTTGGTCAGAAAACACCAATGTTGTTGTTGTTGTTGTTGTGTACCCTGCTAAAAGACTCCAGGGATCATCCAAAACAGCCGAAGTACTTGAACACTATGGTACAAATGCATCAGCTGGGGATGAGAACATTACGTGTGTGACCGTTTTGATTACCCCGCCACATGGGCAGCCACACTCCGACTTCGGGGGATAAACACCAATGTCAAACGCAGCACTTTTCACCGGGTTTGCTTCCTATGAACTGAAACAATGCACACGGGTAGACCTGTCCAACCAAAAGCTCATCAATGATCAGGCTTTCTCTTCATACTTACCTATACAAATGCCGTATCTCCACTAGGCATGGAACACCCCAATACTTCAGAATTCCCACAAAAACTGATAAAAACCAAGAGCGGGAACTAACTTTGCCCTTTAACCCTTACGCCACCAACGTCGCCGTTCGGCGACAACGTGGCTCACCACCAACGTCGCCGAAAGGCGACCAACTAGAGTTACCTCTCCGATACTCTCACGATCCAAGTTCATGAGATAGAAAGGCAAGCAATAAACATCATAGTTGGGGGATGGTCTGGCCCATGCTCACAGCCATTTTCTTTGTCAGAGCACTGTCAGTCAAGTTTTTTTGATCGACTTTATTCCGATTGTTTTCCCATTCACTATGACGTCACAACCAAGCACTTTACGTACTCAACATTTACCACAGATCAAGTGCTGGAAATATTGAACAGACGGTCAGTTGTTCCTAATTCAGATAAGATAAGATAAGATAATGTTGCTTATAGCCCAGCCGACCGCAAAGGGCCACATCAGGGCTGTCACCACGTTAAAATCAACTCACCAGTCATTTATAAAATTTTTTTTAAAAACCAACCTTCACACATCTCGTTAAATGACATCGTCTACAAACGCACCAGAAACTTTGTTAAAAAATCTTTCTGCCGTAAAATCTTAATCAGATGAAAAATGTTAATCTCTCTCAAAAACTCAAGGATCACGTCAGGCGGGACATCCTGAACAGGATCTTCATGGACTCCGCTGTAAAATGTTTGTGTCTCACATCGTGCAAGTCCAACACTCTAAAAGAACATGTTTCATTGTGAGTGGCGCATGACATGGAATGCACCACGGAGCTTCTTCACTCTTTAAAAGGTAAGAATGGGTAAAATACGAATGGCAGGTGTGCAGCCGGCACAGAACCGTTTCCTCTTTACGACCACCGACGTAGATGGGAGGAAGTCCTTAAGGTTTGGACGGATCTGAAAGAGTTTGTTATTCGTCTGTGTGTTCCAATCCTCCTGCCAGAGGTCTCTCACATAATCGTTAATTTTGGGTTTCACATCTGAGCAGGGGATATTAAGTGTTGGACAGTTTCTCTCTTGTGGCATTCTTGGCTAAACGATCAACCATTTCGTTCCCGCCGATGCCAACTGACCAGGAACCCAAGCAAGAGTAATGTTGTAACCGTCCGCCTTCCTAATTCAGATGAAGAAGACTCAGATAGTCACAAGGAAACATGCAATAGCGAGGGCTTGACGAATTATTGTAACATGAGGCGTTAGACTGTGGCCAGTTGGTTGGGAGAGACGAGACTGACGAGAGATCAGACAGATGCCGGCTTACCACGTGTGCCCGTCTTTGGCATTGAGCCAGCCAGCAGACGACTGTTGACTATGTGAGGGAGCGAACTAAGACTTTTTAGGCAACGAACTTCACCACACACGCTGTGGGCCAACACTTGCTGGTCGAGGTTGAAGGGGCGTGGCCGACTGACACAGGTCAGAGGTGAGCAGCAGTGACGTGTCTGAGTGGGATTTATGATCAGCTGGAATGGCTCTCAAGGGTTCAGAGACCGACAGGCACATGAATGACTTTGTTTTCATTAAAAAATGTTGCTTTCAACAGTGAGAGTGAAAGGGATGTGTGTGTGTGTGAGTGTGTGTGTGTGTGTGTGTGTGTGTGTGTGTGTGTGTGTGTGTGGGTGTGTGTGTGTGTGCGTTGTGTGTGTGCGTGCGTAGGAAGGAATTCTGTTTTAGTTCGCAACATATAGGGGGTTTTCAGGGCGTTTTAAAAATATTTTTTTACAATTTTAGACTATTTTCAAAAGAAAAAAAGGGCGATGTGGTACATGGAACAAAAAAAAAAATGGAAGAGGGAAAAGAAAAAATTAGGGATTTAAAAATAAATAAAA